>JAFBJT010110008.1:0-52710 GCA_016785325.1 Chascanopsetta lugubris | reverse complement strand
GGGTAAAGGAAAAAAAAAAAACAATTTCAGTGATAATAGATTCATGGACATGTCACTATGTAAGTAACAAAAATGACCAAAATCATACACACTGTACCTTTAAAATTAAATGCAACTGTTTAGTTCCTCGTGATGATGATGAAGATGATGATGATAGCAAAACCTGATTCCGAAGAAAAAAAGTTTTTTATTTCTCACCCCTCTATTCATCCATCTATTCATCCATCCATCTATTCATCCATACACTCTTACTCCCACACATCATCCATCTATTCATCCATCCATCTATTCATCCATACACTCTTACTCCCACACATCATCCATCTATTCATCCATCCATCTATTCATCCATACACTCTTACTCCCACACATCATCCATCTATCTATTCATCCATCCATCCATCCACTCTCTCCCTCCCACACATCATCCATCCATCCACTCTCTCCCTCCCACACATCATCCATCCATCCACTCTCTCCCTCCCACACATCATCCATCCATCCATCCACTCTCTCCCTCCCACACATCATCCATCCATCCATCCACTCTCCCCCCTACACATCATCCATCCATTCATCCACTCTTTTAACCAACACATTATCCATATTTGGATTTATCCATCCATCTATCCACTCCCTCCCTCCCACACATCATCCATCCATCTATTCATCCATCCACCCACTCTCTCCATCATCTACCCTGCACTCTTTCTCCCTCCCTCCCTCTCTCCCCAACTCCCATCCTCCCTCCCTTTATCCATCCATCCACTGTGCACTCGCCATACCCCAACTGCATCCATCCATCTATTCACCCACCTATCATTCCACATTCCCGCTCTCTCTCACTCCCCCCCTCCATCCATCCAATCAGTGGTCCCTGCTCCTCATTCTCCTCCTCACTCAATCCATCCACCCATCTCTCCATCCATCCAGATGAAAGAGCCTTCATAGAAGAAAAGTGAACCATTATCAAATACGCACAAGCGGCGGTTGTGAGAAAACATAATCATCCGTTTGAGGTAGCTCAGGTTGACATGATGATTACTCAGGTTTCCACTCTCCTCACACATGCAGCTTGTTGCAGGTTTGTGCTGAGAGAGCAGAGCCCATTTGCATTTGAAAACATTTTGGTTCTGAATGTGGTGAGAAATGACGCCGCGAGATGATGGTGAACAAGAAAAAGTGTGTAACCCGTGTGCACGGGCAGCGCGTGAGGCTCTCGGCAGAGCTGCGAGCAGCTGCGGGAGCCGCTGATAATTCCCTGAGTGACTTGCTTTAATATTTATGCCGTCATACGATCCAATGTGACGGTAAAACTATTCACAACAGCAGCTTTGAATCCTCCTGGTGAACCTGTGATATTGAGTCTATCTTGCAGCTCCACGCCTGCAGACGCTTCGCCCTGAGATATCTCCACTCATTATTCCCGCTCTCGGTCGCTTCACTCTGGCACCTGTTTGTCCCGAGGTCTGGTCCCGGGGGAGAGGACATGAACGGCTCTATATCGGCTCTGAAGTCGTGGATCAATCCGGCTGACTTAAGCACATCCTGAGCAGGGAACTCAATTCTCTCCACACACACCGTCGCCCCGACTCTTTCCTCGCAGGAACTGCAGGAGGCCTGGAGATATGAGAACAGGCTGCATTGGTGGTGCGGGGAGGGAGGGGAGGGAGGGGAGTTCATTTTTTGTCCTGAGGTGGTAATGCGATTGGTAAAGCCTGAGGCACACACACGCACACGCACACTCACACACACACACACACACACACACACACACACAGCCCAGCCCTCACCGACTCTTCTATTAGCAGACCTCAGCTGCGTCTGAAGGATGGGAGTTGGAAAAACACCAGGGACTTCTGTGGCGACCTGTTGTTTCTGTGGAAACACACCCTGCATGGTAGCTTTACCTCAGCACAGCTGGAGGTTTGTACGTGTAGTCTCTCTGTGTGTGTGCGCTCGCTCGCTCTCTCTCTCTCTCTCTCTCTCTCTCTCTCTCTCTCTGCTGTAGGAACGAACCATTAGCTCAAATTCATACTAAACGAGCGAGGGGGCACAAAGGCAGAATGCTGGAGGGAGAGTCAGAGACCGAGAGCAGCGCCTGCAAGTGGGAGCCGTTAGAAGAGACATCAGATCCCCTGCATGAATCATTGTTTTCTGACCTGCAGCCAAAACACAGAGACAGCAACTCATGGTTTTTCCTCTGGTGCATATTCAAACACTGAATCCCGGGGCTAGGGTTGTTTATTTTTAACATTTCACTTCCTGTTACTTTGACCCGTTTTATGTAATCCAAAATCGTGTCCGAAAGATCTGAGCACGCAGCGAATATAGCGGGAGTCAAGAGGAATGTGCTGTGTCATGCTAAGGATGATGCAAAATGCATATGGCAGGAATACTTGCTACAGGTCAGAGGAGTAGTATACATTGTACAGGGCTATTCGAGTATGAATTAAGTTGGGCCAGATTTTCACATCCGACACAGGCACATCAAAAAATGTTAAAAAACCTTTAAAAGTTACAGTCTGTATGATTTGGTGACCTCTAGAGGTGAAGTTGCATGTTGTATCCATCACCTCACCCTCACCCGTCTGAACATGGAGGAGAACCGATGGTGGACTTCAGTTGTGATTAAAACTCATAAAAACTCAAGTAGAGAGGACCCACTCCTCCTGTAGTAGAAATACATTAATGGGCTCATTTAAGGGTAATAGAAAAAAAACCCATATTATTATAGATGATAAATTCATGAGAATGTCATGAAAAGTAACAAAAATGACCAAAATCTTACTCACTGCACCTATAACTGCACAGGTAGCTGCAATATTAGCAAATGAAAAAGTAAACATGACTTGTTAAAAGTGCATTAAAAACAAAACTTTTGTGATGGTGTCTCCTGTGAGTGGGCCACTCAGAGGTTGGCTCTGGAGTGCATTTGGCCCACGGGCCACTAATTGAATACGCCTGCAAAACAACACACACACACACACACACATCTACACACACACACACACACACACTCGATGATGACGTGTCTCACCTGCAGGTAGTGGAAGCTCCTCTCCTTCATCTTGCTCTCCACAGGCACCAGGGCTTTGTTGTAGGCTCCGCCCCTGGAGGAGGGGTACACCTCCCGGGCCTGACTCACTGTCATGGCCGACCAGGTGCTCCTCTTCAGTGAGTGGCCGTGGTGCCCGTGGTGCCCCCCTCCGTCACTTCCAGCCAACGCCATTGTGGTGCACGCCATGCACTCACTCGGCCCCGGCCCTGGCCCCGGCCCCGGCCCCGCCCCCGGCCCCGGCCCGCCCCCACGATCCTTTGGCTTCTTCATGGTGAGCTCCTGGATGGCGGCATCGAGGCTCTCGTGCCCGCTGGGATAGCCCCGCCTGCCTCCGCCCACCAGGAAGCTGCTGTCGCTGTCCAGGTTGTCATCGGAGCTCCACCAGCCCGCCGTCCTGCTGCGGTGGCGTCGGCCCGACTCGTGCCTGGAGTCGCCGCTCTTGCTGCGCTCCCGAGACTTGCTCCTCCTGGTGGAGCGAGACTGGTGGCCCGAGTAGTGGCCGCCGCCGCCGCCGTCCTCCCCTGCGCTCCTGTGGCCCCCGCCTCTCTCGCCCCGGTAGTCCCCTCCCCCTCTCGTGCCGTTGTATTCCCGCTTGGACGGCGCCTCCAGGGAATGGGACTTGGCGAAGAGGCGCTGCACAGAGTTAACTAGGTGACGGATGCGGGAGGGGCTCTCGCTGCGTTGCTCGGCGCCCCCGCTGGCGGTGCGCTGGTACTGCAGCGTGTGGAAGCCGTCGGGATGAAAGGGCACCTGCTTCTCGAACTGGTCCATCAGGTTGGCCGGGATGCGGTGCACTTTCCCGCCGTGGCCCGAGGACAGGCACTCCTCGCACGAGTCGAACGACTGGAGGGCGGGGTGCTGCGAGCGGGGGAACGTGCCGCCGCCGGAATGGCTGTGGGAGTGGGAGTGGGAATGATGCCTCTCCAGCGCCAGGGCCTCGGCGTGACTTCCAGGGGGGTAATAGTGGCCGTCGCTGTGACCCTGGTAGTAATCCCTCCCAGGGCCGTCGCAGTCCTCGGGCGGGCAGTGGCAGGGGCCCCCTCCGCCACCACCGGAGGAATGCTGGGACATGCTGCGGCTGACATGGTACCCTTTCATAGGCGCCGGGGCGTGGTGGGCCGTCCGGGCCGAAAGGGGGCGCTGTGGGCGTGACAGGGCTGCACCGGTCTCACCTGAAATCACAAAGAGAGAGAGATTTTAGATTCGCGTTTAAAGGCGTGTAGGCTGTGTACGATTTGGTGACATCTAGGGGTGAAGTTGCATGTTGTATCCATCACCTCACCCTCACCCTTGCAGGAGAACCCATGGTAGACTTCAGTTCATTCTGGGCTACTGCAAAAACATAGCGGCCCCCGTAGAGAGGGCCCACTCCTCATGTCAATATACATTACTGGGCTCATTTAAAGGTGATGAAAAAAATAATACATTCAGGTGATAATATATTCATAAAAATATCGGCATGTAATTGTTTTGTAATGTTTCAAGAAGTGACTAAAATGACCAAAATCGCACACACATACTTACTAGACGCTTATCAGATAATTGAATGTAGTGTTTACTCCTGTTATCAGTTCCATTTTTCCTTGTAGATTTGTGCAAAAGGCAATAACAGAGGTGTAAAACCTTGAAGATATGAGGCTGTGAGAGCACTGGTATAAATAACAGGAGGTGTAATTCTGTCTCTGTCTCACGAATCAATCACCGCAAAGAGAAGGAGACTCCTTAGATTGATGTCCACAAATGGATTCTTTTTGTTTCTGATTAACATTTTTATTGATGTTGCACTTCATTTTTTTTAACTCAAGCAAAGACAAACAGCGCAATAGTGAGGATTCATCCCACAGGCGGCAATAAGTGGCCACAGACGCCTTTCTTCTTCTCATTCATCTCTAAGGCTGCAGGCCTGATAAATCAAGGATATTAGCCTTTTTTTGCCCTCCTCCTCTCTCTTCAGCATTCTCTTCCATTTAGCACCCTCCTCTTTCTCTCTCTCTCACTCTCTCTCTCATTTATCGCTCCATCCATCAGCCAACCTCCTCTCCTCTCCCTGCTGTCTGTCTGGGCATATTCACAAACGTCTGCACGGCCAATGGTGGCGCAATTTTTTTTACTTTTTGAGCCGCAGCTGAACAGAACCTCCACTCGCTCCGAATCCAGGTGGCCGGGCTTAAAACCGACTGTACCGACGCCTGGAGAGAGAGCAGGAGAGTGTCTCCGCTGAACAAGCCCAGCAAATGAAACCATTAGGTGTTGGCGAGCTGCAGCGAGGATGCAGCACAATGCTACTCATACTGAAAGTACAAGCGAACAAAATGGAGGCCGACTGTATTTGCCTTTTTATCACATGGATAACAACTGAGATTCAATCCAAAATGTGGTCACATCACGTCCTCTGGCGCCCAGAGTATCTGCTGAAGGAAGCACACGCACAGAGGGCTGTTTGTAATGCAGGCCACCGTCTCCACTCGTTTTCTGGACGGGATCAAACTGAGATGAAATCACTCCATGAAAGCCAGAATCAGGCCGATCCACAGAGACGGGAGATAAGCGACAGATGCTGGGGCTAATTGTCAAATTGAGCGTGGCCTGTTTGCCTTGAATGGGTGAATGAGAGCGGCCACCCAAGATGCTGCCGTGTCATTGGTGTAGCCGTGACGATGGCCCGCGCCGAGTCAGCGTCCCACCGAGGACGGATTTCAGACAGCTGTGGCACCTAGATGGACCGGGCAGGATTGCATTGACTTGGCATGCCTGTGTGTGTGTGTGTGTGTGTGTGTGTGTGTGTGTCTGTGTGTGTGTGTGTGTGTGAATTTCAATTTGTTTTGCATCTACATATACAAATTAAAGGTGCAGTTTGTATGATTTTGGTCATTTTTGTAACCTCTAAAAATATTACAAAACAATTACATACTGATGTTCATGAAGTGATGTTTTGTTTCATTTTTTTCCATGAATGAGCCCATGAATGTGGCTGAGGGTGAGGTGATGCATACAACACGCAACACCTCATCTCAATGTCACCAAATCTCACACACTGCAACTTTAAGGGGTGTGGCCTCTTGAGTGACACCTGGGCTGATGAGTTTTGGATGAACCAGGAAGTAGGAGGAGCACTCTGCAGAACCCAATGCGTGACATCACGGGCACTACTACCATCTTAACACACAGTCTATGATCTCATCAGACTCGGCACTCTCCACTCAATCACAGAGGGTCCCATTTTTAAATTCTATCTCTGGAACCCATTTTCAAAAAGACTTGAATTACAAATAAACCCTTGATTGAAAATACTGTTATCACTGTGGACCCCACCACAGGAGTCCACAGTGCCGACGCGTCGCCCAATTTTCCAAAAAGCCGGTAAAGTGAGCAGCAGCAGCGCTGCTGCTCCGTCCGAGGAGGAGTAAATTAAACCATGTTCTGTTTATGATGAAGTCTTTGGCTTTGGAACAAGCTGTTGGCCGGGAGCTGTCAATCACAGTCACACAGTCGCCATCTGAAGGCAAAACACGAGCGTGTGAGCAGACAGACGCCGCAGAGAGATAATGGATAAACAAAAAAAGAGAAGGCGACTCAAAGTTGGCTTTCACTCCTCTGTTTTCTCCTCAGTCTCTCCTCCTGACCTACTTCTATCCATCCTCCAGTCAAGTCTCTCTCTCTCTCTCTCTCTCTCTCTCTCTCTCTCTCTCTCTCTCTCCTTTCATGCTCATCCTCTGTTTCTCTCTTTCTCCTTTTTGAACCTGTCAGTCCGTCAGGATTCCACTAATTACAAAGTTTGTTTCCATTTTTCATCTCCAGGCCTCCAACGATATGTCATCCATCAATGCTCTCTCTCTCACTCTCTCTCTTCATCAGGCATATGCACCGAGGTTTTATTTATACACCAAAATATGACTGACTCTTTTAAGGTGCAGTGTGTAAGATTTGTTGAAATCTAGAGGTGAAGTTGCATGTTGTATCCATCACCTCACCCTCACCCTTCTGAACATACGGGAGAACCTGTGGTAGACTGGTAGACTACAGTTGTCCACTCTGGGCTACTGTTAAAACATGGGCGCCCCCCATAGAGAGGACCCACTCCTCATTTAAATATGCATTAATTGGCTCATTTAAGGGTGATGGGAAAAAAACAAATCCCAATAGGTGATTATAAATCCACGCGAATGTCAGAATTGAATTTTGTAATATTTATAGAAATGACAAGACCGAAATCGTACACACTGCACCTTTAAAGGTGCGCATCTATTTGCTCTTACATGAAGGTTCTCTCATGAAGGGATTTTGTCTTGTCTTTCTTTACTTCTGCTCCTCTCTGACCTGCTTCCCTCCTCCCTCCTCCTCCCGTGTGTTGGTGGTATAAGAAATATCCAGCAGCTGCTCAGCTGGGAGCCGGAGACGTCACCGTCTAACACCGCTTGGCATCGACATGATTGTAACCGAGGCTTCAAGTCCGTAGCAGTTTTATTTTTAAATATTAATGTGATCATGCCAGCTGCTCTGACCCACTTTGCTAACAGCTGGGTCTGCCTGCCTCCTCGCTGTGAGCTGTGGGTCAGAGGTTGTTCCACCTCGGCGAGAACACCGGGAATGAACACACGAGGAGAACCTCCTGCTCCTACGGGGAATCCGACTTCCACCTGTCTGAGAGCAGGAAGTGCAGTTCCAAAATGCTTCAATCCCATGATGGAGCGAAACAGCCCAGACCGAAGGGTGTTCAACTGTTCAGCAGAGGGTTTGTGGGTCATGAAATCAATTTCACACAACTTTCAGTAATAATCACTCAGTCAGGCTCACACAGAGTGAAGCGGAGCAATCCCTCCATCCCAGAAACACACAGTAACAGAACACATTTAAGAACCTACTCTACGTACATGCGGGATGGAGTCGGATGCTGAGGCTGTGGGAGCACATGGCATCAGATGTGTCATGGAGACGAGGGCTTTCGCTGTAGATGAATATTAACGTGAACCCGCAGTCAGCTGAGGCGTAAGAATAACACACAGCTGTTTCATTGCCACACATGAATGAACCTGTGGATGGTGAACAACATCAGCTCCAGGGGATGTGGTATATATATCAAGTAATATACACACCACAGCCACCAAAGCACCATTTAATCACATATTTCTTTTAGCAAAACTTCTAGGTCTATTCACGCATCACTTGTTTTCTACAGCTGAATAAAATCCCGTCGTAAAGAAAATACAAGCTTTATAGTCGCTATGGTGACCGAATGTGAGTGAGAGGCTGTGTCATTTCTACCAGAGAACACTGGACCATGGGGATATCAGTGGTGTGGCCAGTGACACTGCACCCTGTCTCAAGCGGGATTCAATCCAGCCACCTTTGCAAGTCATGATTATTTCTATTTTAATCCAATTTAATCAAATGAATTAATTTATTTCATTTGATTTGATTTGATTTCATATTAGTCCATTATTATTTCATCGAACCTACATTAAGATACATGACAATGGATGAGTAACAGTAGCATGGAGTGAACAGAGTAGATATTAATTAAGTACTCTCTGGCTTCACAAGGCTCATTAAGTATTCATTTCAACATATGACCTTTTGTGCTTCATTGCGCAATAACCAGTGTTTCATGGGGCCGATACTATTTCCATTTCTCATGACACATCCATGTTAATGGTGGATTTCTGTGCACGCACTTACACTTGTCTAATTGTTTTCATGCTGCACGCTGAGGTCAGCACACAGCGGGCGGGTATAGCTCCATATCTACAGTGCCGTTTCTTTATGGAGAATGTTTAATATTTCAAACCCTTTTTACCCTCGCTGCCTTGCTTCCAGACGGTAGCGTCAGACAATAACACACAAAGCAGCCACATTCTTGGCTCTTAGTGAAATGGGAGCACGGCTGTGGGTATTGTGCATGTGAACACTGATACAATGAGCCAGGCTGCAGCGTGGACAGGGGCAGATATGTCGACTCATTTCAGAATGCGAGGGGTGAACCCCGTGCGCAGCTCTTATAGAATTGGGTACGAACAATGGAAAAGTTTTCATGATTGTGCTTTCTTTCCATACGCTATGCCCCCACGGTGTAGACTTCAAAGATGCTATTAACCACTGGAGCTCTGCACAGCCGTTATAGAGGAGAGGGGCGGACAATGGTGAAATGTATAAATATGGGGAATGGGAAATAATAGGATAGGATTGGCTCAGCTGTGCGCTGGCGTGCACGTCCATCTTCGCCGGGCCAGAGAGAGACGTGCATTCTGGGAGTCTGGCAGGAGGAGTGATTCGCTCCCCTCAGCTTTCAGCCATCAAGGATCTATTTTCATTTTCTCACACACACACACACACACACACACACACACACACACACACACACACACACACACACACACACACACACACACACACACACACACACACACACTATACATACTCTGGAAGCATAAATAGGAGCTGGTGAAGGTGAGTGACAATGGGCTGTATCTGGAGATGCCAATGAGGAGCATTGGAGAGTGACGGAGGAGGAGAAGGAAGAGAAGGAAAGAAAAAGAGGGATCGCAGGAGTGAGAGGTAGAGTGCATTGAGAGAGAGGGGGGAGAGAGAGAGAGAGAGAGAGAGAGACAGACATGACAGCCACAGCACAGGGGAAATATGCTCCCATCATAGGGTAAAATTGAAGAGTGCCTAGGGGGCACTCTCCTCCATCTCCTGGCGTCCTCCTCCTCCTCCTCCTCCTCCTCCTCCTCCTCCTGCCCTCTTTTCCCATCTCTCACCCACATGCACAACCCCGTTCTTCTTTCCATGCCCTCCATTCTTTCACTTCTCATTTACCAACATGTCAGTGGAGATCCCAGCAGATGTTTGACATCAAGCAACAGCAGGAGCTGGAGCAGGTTTATATGGGTAGTGTGGGTAATATTGTATGTATGTACAATACAAAGTACTATAAAATGGATGCACGTCCCAGGGTCGTCCCATGTGGAGTCTGCATGTTCTCTGGATGTCTATCTCAAAGCACAAGACTGGGCTTTGGTTCCATTGGAGACTGAAGCGCAATTCAAGCTTCTGCATCATTGTTGTGCCATGACCTTCACACACTTTGCACCTCTTCAAAAAGAAGTACGTGTTTATCAGACCCATGAGCTGCTCAGAAAATAACAAAAAAAATACTGTATGTATAATGGCAGTAGGCATGGATTGGCCTCAGAGTGAGGACTCAATGCGAGTGTGAATGGTTGTTTGTCCACTGCCCCATGAGAGACTGTAGAAACCATCCACGGCCTTTCTTGCATTAAGGCTGCACCTTAGATTGAACCGTCACTTTAAATTAAACAACAATTTTAGTTCATTTGCATTTCGGCTTCCAGCAGCCGACAGTCAAATTCAGAGCAATTTAATAAAATAACCTTCTGAATTCAACACTTGTAAATAGCTTCTCGGAGCCTTTAATAGAAGGAGCTGATTGCATTTTTCTAAAGAGGCCTCATAATACCCTCTTCAAAGAGCCGGCTGATAAAAGACTGGACTGGAGAGGAATCAAATGTCGCGGTGCTGAACCATTGACCCTGATTTCTTTTAACCTTCGAGCTCCGACAGCTTTAAACAGAATTTCCTTTTTTAAATTTCTCACGTCCGCGGAGGAGACATACAGGCCTCTGCATTACCATCAGTCACAATGAGCATTAGTTCCTTCCAGGTTGTTCATTTGTATGATGGTTCATGCAATACCAGAGGGTCAAAGGTCATTGCGTCATGACAAAACAAATTTATAGCGTCATGAACGCAACATGTCGGGAACTGCTTGAGGGCATTTGTTCACATTTGGCATGAGCATTAAGTTGCACACACACAGATAAACCAATTTGATTTTGTTAGCTAAAGGTCAAAAGGTCAAGGTCAGTTTGACCTTGTGTTATTGTGTGTCCCCAAACACATAGAGGGACTGGAACTGCACCGGTCGGTGGCATTCACCACATGCTGTATATTATGGTCCCCGGCAGGAACACAGCACTGTCATGTACACATATGGAAACCAACGATATCATTCTCCACCATTCTCCACCTTGACTGACGAGGACGAGGTGAAGTGTAAAGCTTTATGTTTATACCACAGTGAAATGCCTGAGAGGGCGTCTGACTGTGACTTAATGAGAGGGAAAATACCAACAAGCACTTAGCAAAGTGCCGCTCGCTCGTAATTGGCCTGAATCCGCCTCCTATTCCTGGGGTTAACGCCGCCACACTGCCGTGGATATTACATGGGCGTAACACAGATCAAGCTCAATGAGGCAGTGGCTTAACAGCTCCAGGCCGTAACCCTGCCGGCCTGTGCTCATCTTATTTAGCCATCAGCGCAGATGAGAAGTGTCCCTCTCTTCTATTCCCGCCCCACCCGACACTGCTTATTTGGAGCATCACTCCGCTTCCCCTACATGTACGACCACTCCACTCAGCTTGTCACTGTCTGATTTCCGTGCCTCTCCCTCTCTCTCTCTCTCTCTCTCTCTCTCTCGCTCGATCGCTCGCTCTGTCAGTGCATCGTCTCTCCTTCCTCGCACCGCTCCCGGCTCTGTAGTCACTCGCGTTGTGTTGTATTACAAACTCTCCTGACAGGAAATCAAAGGTAGATGAAGAAGCCATGCTCAGAGGAGAAGCAGGACACACACACACACGCACACACACACACGCGCACACGCACACGCACACACACGCACAAACACACAGAAAAAGTATTTCTGCAAAGTTAGAGAGTTCGTCCAATTCAAAGTGTCACTTTCGGTTACATGGTTTTCAAACCTGTTTGTGTTATGATTTAACTGCAATTGTCCTTGAATTAAAGGTGCAGTCCATCGTAAGTCTCAAAAACACTTTTTTATTTTAACTGTCTTAATTGCTGGTCTGAATATACACATTTTCCCTTGGATCTCAAAGTAGAAGAAAAATAAAGGAAAAGCATCTGTTGAAAAATGTTGCTAAAAGCCTGTGTTTGACTGACAGGTGATAATCACAGGGCAGGAAAAGAGGCACAACGTGATGTGTTCAAGAGCAAAGACAAAATCAGAAAAAGTGGCTACTCACAAATTAACGTCATGCAGCGTGAGGGTTTGCTCTGCTGAGTCATTTTCAACTCTGCCAAATACAGGTACAGCTTACATGGCTTCAAATGCTGAAAATACAGTGTACACACACACACACACACAGCAGCTGACGCTAGTGTTGCTAGGTTACTTGGTGAACTAGGTTACTACATGTGGAACCTATTAGCATAACTCATAAATACTGAGAGAGAGAGAGAGGGGGGGGGTATAATATATATATATATTGCCTTTTGGGATCAATAATGATGATCATCCTCGGCTGGTAGAACCTCCAGGAAAGAGCTGCCAGTTGTAGGCAGAGCAGACAGATTTATTTGTGTGCTTAGTTGAATATGTTTCATATGCTTCAACGTAAGCAGCGGATTTGAAATGCAAATAAAGTGTACGAGCAAAAAATGTATATGTGCATTTGCATAATTTATGTGTGTATGTGTGCGGCCTGCTGTGGCTTTGATGTGGGATTGTGGTACAGCAGCTGTGAGGGCCGAGGCAGCGAAGAGGTGGGCCACCTCCTCCACTTTCACCCCTCTCCTTTTCCGTTCCTTAGCCTTGGGTTCCTTTCCTTATATTTTCTTATTTTTACGTCGATCCCCTCATTATTTCTCTTCCTACATTTGATCATCCATATCACATTCTCCCCTCTTCCACTCTCTCTCTCTCTCCCTCCGAACCCTCCGTGCACCCACTTATTAGAAGAACCTGATATTAGTGCCAACAGTGCAGTCTGCACAAATGTAATATTGAACAGATGGAGAATGCTTAATCACACCTAATCTTGTTTAGGTGCAAAAGAAATAGTTACCCAGTCGTCTTGGCTAAATGACAAGTGTTTACATCATTTAGTGCAAAGACAGGCTCAGCATCCATCGTGCCACATGCTGCTTGAATCAATGGCTGCCTGTTTTTTTCCACAAACACACACACACGCACACACACACACACACACACACACACACACACACACACACACACACACACACACACACACACACACACACACACACACACACACACACACAGAAATAATGAAAACAATTTTGTGCTGTGTTGTTGTGTCACTGCTGGCAATAGAGACACAGCTGTGCAATATAGGTGAGAAGTGACACTGGGTTGTGTGTGCGTGTGTGTGCGTGCGTGCGTGTGTGCGTGTGTGTGTGTGTTGACATCTGGCTGTGTTGCTCTGAGCTAAATGCTAAAATCAGCATACACACGTGCTGATGTTCAGAAGGCGCAACATTTACCAAATTCAGTTTCAAGTTGAGTGAGCCACAACTTTTTCCAATTACCCTAAAGCAGAAGTGTCAAACATATGGCCCGTGGGCTGGATGGGACCCTCAGACGGGCAGCTTCTGGCCCACGGGAAGGATGGAACATGGCCCACAGGTGAAGCCAAAAAAATAATCTCAATCGCCACCTGCTGGCTGGCTGCAGAATAGGTCGTAGATTCTGCCTCATCACAGATGGGACAAAGTCCAAACCTCAGGTCATTGCATGAGTTTTACTTTCTTTTGGCGTTTTAGGCTCTAAACTTTGAGTGACATCATGATTGACAGCTTAATGATGGGGTAATAATTGGCCAAGTGCACGCGAACATTGACAGGAATTTATAAGTGGCTCCTCCCTTTTGACACACCGAGTGCAAACTCTGTATATCGCCATAGTCAGTGGGACTCCTCCCTCCAGGTCAAGAGGTCGGGCTTTTCAACCACAGACCAACAGATCCCACATCAGCCAACAGCTCAGCCAATCCACTCCACACACAGTGTCGGGGGGGCGGGGCTTGTATTCTGTGCTCCAGTAAAACTGCATGAGCTGCCTCCACTTACCAATTACACTTACCTCGTCTTTTTATTTCAATGTCTTTGATGATGCTCTGATCTGTGCTGGATCTTTTAGCTGCTGTGAGTCCAAGTAAAAAGCGTCAAATAGCACATTAATAATTGAAATAAAAAAGTGAATGACTCCCAAAAATACATCTTTTAATGGCAAATGTCTTTGTGATATATTCAGGATTTGCAGAGTTGAGATTTTAAGGTTGTGTCAAACTAAAATTGAACATTCCCCTAAATGTAAAAGTAGGCCGAGCATTATAACTTCTGGTTTTCTTCTTCTCTGACTTGACAGGCAAAAGATAACACCTCACAAATATAGCGTTTGACTCCCAATGGCTTGTTTCTCATTTGCAAGTCTCCTGTTTCTTCCCTCCCTCCTCTTAAAAGAAGATGAGAGAGGTGCGTATATATATGCCCAAAATAATCTGTTTGACTGACGCCATGTCATTTCTGCACAGAGGGTGGTGGTTACTGTAAAGGTTTGTGTCGAAGGAGAGCGACACACACACACACACACACACACACACACACACACACACACACACACACACACACACACAAAGAGAGAAAGAGAGAGAGAGAGAGAGAGAGAGAGACAGAGAGAGAGAAGAATGGAAGAAAACCTTGAAATCCACATGTAGAGGTTGCAGTTGGCCAAACGTATCATTGACTGCACTCGATTCATATTCAGCACAGTGCACCCTGCACTTCTATTAGCCTAATATTACCCAAATCAAATGAACTGAGGGTAATTTCATTTCTCTAATAGATGCCACCTCATAGGATATGCACACTGTCACGTCAGCTCCTCCCCCAGACAGACCGTCGCACACTGGTGATATCAGACGTATGTCATTCAAAAAGGAGTTATAAAAATGTGCAATTTGGTTCAGAACCTTCCTGCAAACTCTTCTCAGTCAGTAGCGCTAGAAATGGAAAGGTCTCCTGGGAGAGAGAGAGAGAGAGAGAGAGAGAGAGAGAGAGAGAGAGAGAGAGAGAGAGAGAGGTGGGGGGTAGTGACATTCAGAAGTCATTCATTGAGGATACACACAATGGAAGAAGTATCGCGCTGGAGAAGTGAGAAAGTAGCCTGCTTTTGTTCGCCGTCTCATTACGGAGAACGGAATCGGCGCCATCTAACCGGGCGAAACAATGAAACCAGACGGGGACGAGAGCAGAGGCAGAAGAGGGAAAACAGGAGATAATGAAGACTTCATTAATCAGCGCCGATACGGGCCCTCGTTTATCACGTCATTGTTGAAACCAATACAAACTCCAGCCGCTGAGATGTCCTTAAAAATCTCCTGATTGTGGAAACTTTTCTCACACGCACATAATCTGCATGGAAATGGGGGCTGAAAGAGCATATTAGCGCGCAACTTTATTTATTTATCCATTTCGGTTTTTTACACACGCCCGTGAAGCGAGGCGAAGCCGCGCATGCACGTGCGGTACGTGTGTTAGATTTCCAATCAGGTCAATGGAGCGGAACGAGGAGCCGCGGACGCAGGGAGGAAAACCAGCATCTCCCCGCAGTTAGTGGCTCAGTGCGTCTTTGATTTCTGCGGCGATGAAAAGTGACAAGTCAATAAAGTGTTGGCATAAAAGTGTTGAGCACAATGGAAATGAGACTGCAGAGCTAATAAATCTGTCGATGGAGGGATCAGGGAAGTTTTACTTTGGCTTGGTGGAGGGAATAATGCATTCGGTGAAGCAGCTTGACGCATGTAGGTAGAGGTGTATGGACGTGCATGGAAACTCTATGTAGGGTTAGGGTAGGAGAGACTAGAGTGAAGCGTGTGTCATTTTCAGATATGACACAGCTGCCTCCATCTGCATGTCTTCGATTACTCTGACAAGTTCTTCCTCACCACTGCCACCCATCATGTCTCCACAGTGACAGGTACATTGACAGGGTTGTGTTATCCTGAGAGTGTGTGGCTGTATGTGTGTGTGTGTGTGTGTGTGTGTGTGTGTGTATCTGTGTGTCTTTGTGTGTGAGAGTGTGAGTGAGTGAAAGAAAATAATCTGTTGTTGTTGTTTTCAGAGTAGAAGGTGCCGGGTTGTGTGAGGCTCAGACACAAGAAAACACAAGTACTTCTTGACAGAAGCATCTCTGCAAGTCCACCTGAAGACACTATCAACACATTCATCTGTACAATACAAGCGCGACTGAGAGGTACTGCACACTACTCAGGCAGCCGGATCCAACTTTCCCATTTCCACTAGTTAGTATGGCCTTCAGTCTCTTCAGTCTCTTTGCTTAACGATGTCTCACTTGGTGCTTCAAGTCAACAGCGAAATAATGACTTCGTGCTTCTCAATGTTGTATTTTCAGATTTGAGTCTTGGTCCAAAAAATGCAACGCTGTAAAACAATACTTTAGCTAAAAACATTGTGCATCACAGAGTCGGAAGCCACATGTCGGAATCGGTGCAGGTAACTGCGTAGAATGAAATGAAAAAGAGAATAGTACCAGGGTGTCAAACATATGGCCCGTGGGCCAAAACCGGCCCGCTGGAGGGTCTGATATGACCCGCAAGACGACCAAATATTTTTTCCTGTTTTGTTTTTTGATAAATAAACAGATTTGTAAGTCGACCCTAAACACTAACATCTGTATCGTCATCAAAGTGCCATCAACACCACCTGGGACCTGGGAGTGAATGCCCTATAAAGGTGTTACCACTGCCATTTTTGTTAATGGGTGTGTGAAACTGTACACCCATGCAAACTGGCGTATTTGTTCTTGTATTTGTCCCAAAGCTGCACCTTGTTTGGCGCCGTGTAAAGCAATGCACATTGAACTTCTGCTCATTTGAGCGAAGGTGATGTCCAATAAACTGCCGTGTAAGCGCTCAAACACCTGCCTATACCCGATTACACTTGTGTTCAAGTGGTATTGAAGAGGCCTTTGCAGCACAATAATATCCACTGGTAAACAAACCCTCAGCCACAAGGGAGGGAACAGAGAAAATAGATATAAGAAGGCACATACCATAGAGGAGGAAACACTTCACCTCAACCCTGATCCCTTGGGTGCTACAATCCAATCATATATAGTGTGTAAGCTGAAGAGGATGTGCTGAATCAGCAGAGCGACATTTAAATACAAATGACTTGTACAAGTGACTCTTACCGGAAGGTCACGGGGTCACAGCTTGTCATGCGGTTGATACCTCATCCAGAGACCAAAGCTCCAACAGTGATCAAAGTAAGAATGGAATTCGGCGGCGCCTCTCGCTTGGTGAATGCGGACGCTTGTATCTTCGCCGCTCCTTTTTAAGAAGTCGACGCTCTTGTTGAGCCAACTTCAGATCCTCGGATAATTAGGATCATGGAAGTGGAGAGAGAAGCGCTAATGAGGGGAGAACTGATGGAAACAGCCACTTGATTGCCTGTATGTTTGACTGGCTGTGATGGATGACAGTAGAGCTGCAGCCAACCATTCTATTTGTAATTGATTCATTCCTTTGATTCGATTAAATGATTATTCTAATAGGCGGGAAAAAATGTACAAATGTAAAAAGACAGGTCTGAAAATGATGGGATGATCATTATTCGACATATCACCTGATATTTTAATGTCTCATGGGCCTATAGACACCATCACTGGGAAACCTGTGTGTGTGTGTGTGTGTGTGTGTGTGTGTGTGTGTGTGTGTGTGTGTGTGTGTGTGTGTGTGTGTGTGTGTGTGTGTGTGTGTGTGTGTGTATGTGTGGGCTGTTTGGGAATGAGAAGCAGCGTATGTCAGCTGCTTAACCATAAACAGTTAGAGCAAAACATAAATTAAAGATTTGATTATTCGATTCAGGGAATTTGTAATCCAACTATTTCTATAATGGATGAATCGTCTCAGCTCTAGTGTCTCTAGGTTCAGTGTCTCCAACAGTGGAAGTGCTTGTGTCCCTCTCCTTTGTGTTGTGTGAGAGGAAACTTTGACATCGCTTCAAAAGGCCTGTGTGTGTTCACGTGTCCACGTGTCCAGTCCGTCCAACGCCGCGTCCACGGAGACGACGGCGAACAACCACGAGCCCGGGGACAAATACCCACAGTCACGGAGAAGGCGGGATGACTCAGGGGGACACGCCTCGCAGAACTTTTTATATTCTGGATCTCTGGTGGCTTGGAGTCTGACTGACAAGCCATCTGTGGCAAACACATGAGCCCCCCTCCACACACGGGGAGAGGCCACCGTGTATATTCAGCAGAGGAGGAGGAGGATGAAACCACCTCAGCTCAAATTTGCACATTTGCAGATGAGTCTCGCCCATCTGCTGCACGACGGATTTCTTTAACGTGGAGCTCGGCTCATTTTCACTTCACTTTCCCTCCTAATTAAAATGGAGGAGACTTCGCAGGGGCCCCACCGACTGTGTGGACAAAGAGAAGCTTCCTCTGAACTGTCGGCAGGAATTAAAGTGAGGGCAGCATGATTCGGCAAAAAAACATGAGCATCACTATTTCCTTGCTTAGTGTGGGGATCACGATTTCTTCACGATTCTTACTGCTGTGACTTTGCAGTGTAGTTTCCTACTCTGGCCTACAGTATCAATATGGCAGCATCTATAGAGGTATGATGTTTTCATATTCCTAGTACTGTATATACAGGGCTCATTCTTGGGTAACAGTGATAAAAACACTAATGTTACAGACTGCACCTTTAAAGTTTGGTTTTGATCCGTTATTCATCAATTCGTCAAACACGTGAGCTTTACAGTTCAATAAAAACATACCATAACTACCGCATTACCTCTGCTACATATCATATACTGGTGAATTATGGAAACAGCCCTTTAAGATATTTTTCATTGTGCAATATTCACGAGGCTACCTCCGACCTTTAATTACATGTTTATGTGCAATTCCTAAACATAGGGTTTTCACCATGTATATTATTGTAACTACTATTGTTGTTGATTTATGTGTATTTTTTTGTCCTAATAACTTATGGTCACTACATATTTTTCTTTTGCTGCTGCACCACTGTGGGACGAATACAGGATTATCTTACATGATCTAAAGGTGAAAATTCATCAGAACAGTGGTTAGTTACTTTCATTTGTGCGACTTGGTTTGTGTAGTAGCATTTTCATTTATCCAGCATAAATAAGTGAAAAACTTTGATCAACAGTTAAAATGAAGTTCTGCGTTAAAGGGCTGGAGTGCATTGAAAAACACTTACATAAGTGTTTTTGCAGTGCAACATCCTCCTGGAGCATGCTGCAATAACATTTGAATATAAACATCAACAGAGCCTGTGTTTACTCTCTTCACCAACACAGGCGGAATTGAAAAGACAGAATCAATCAACTTCGGGAGAGAAAGAAGTGAGAGAAGAAGAGAGAGGAGGAGAGACACAGATGGAACAGGACAGGATCACTCTGATGTCCCTGTGCCGTCCCACAGAATGAGAACCTGCACCGATCACATTCAACATGCAGTTCAATACATGAGGGATACTGTCATATCACAGTTTTATCCACACTTGAAATATATGATTAAAGGTTTTCTTCAAATTGAGCAAAAAACACATCTTGAGCACAAGGATGGAGAATTGATTTTAGAGGTCAAAGGTCAAAGGTCATGACCATCCTAATGAACGAGACGTTTCAGGGACGCCTGGGGCCGATGTCAGTACGCGCAACACATATGTTCTAGTAACGAGCCGTGAAGAATTCAGTCTGAGGTGCAAAGTCAAGGAAATGGTGATTGTCACATAACACGTAATTAGCCATAAATCCAAAATGCTAATTTTGACGAATAGGGCTAATGACGAAATGAAAGGTCAAATTCACTGTGACATGATTCAACGCCGTGACTCAGTGAGAGGAGACCATATTTCCTGTGACTCCATTGGTTGGTGGGGCGCACGCACGCACGCACGTACGCACACCAGCGTGAATGAAATGAAATGAAATGAAGTACATTTTTCATTAGAAACGGCAGATGAAGCCATTTCCTCTTTCAAAGTGCGGCGCTGATTAGTCATTTTCCTGCTCGGTGCAAACTTACTGAACTGTAGCTTCAGTACGTGATTGAAACCCACGGTTATTTAGCGTACAAAGCCGATGTTTATCGTGTGTTTTTCCCAACACTTAATTCAATTATCTGATCATTAATTAGAAGCTGGATTTTATGGCCGTATGAGCAGTGGCGGTGATAAGCGGGGAGCCTGTGACGCTGCAGCTGAAGGGTGGCAGGAAACCAAAGGAGGAGGAGGAGGAGGACGAGGAGGAGGAGGAGGAGGGTGCAAATGTGTTGACAAAGCCTGGTGTTGAGGTTCGTGAGCCTCGTTAGTTTTGCCTCTCACAGGAAGCTGATCTGTTTAATCAGAGTAAGCAGCTTCTCCGCGAACACTTCTCATCATCTAATTAATCACAATCAGACAGGAATCTACAACACATTAGCACACACATCCCACAAAGTCACACCCTTGATCACACACAGACACACATGGTGGCCCTGCGTATGTACGTATGTACGAGAAGTATGCTGCCGGTCCACTAGAGGGCAGCAGACTTGCGATTGTTTGCCTCTGTGAAGTTACATAGATGCATGGATTGAGGTTGCGCCTTGCTCTTACGGTAAAGTTCTTACGTAGCTATGTATCTGTGGGGTGCACTTCCTGTATCTAGCGACCACTTCATGTGCTACTGACTATTGGTCGTAGTAGTTTTTGATATTCTATGCCTCTGACACCGTTAACGTGCCCTGAGTTTCTGTCACCAGTGCAGTTAGCAAGCTGTCCCCATGGAAACCAAACACAAAGAGGTTCAGCGCAATTGGCGGAAAAATCGGGACATTTCCACCTAGTGGAGTGGTGGTGCAATTGCCTTGTGACGCACAAACAACAGTGTGCACCCAAATTACACACAAGAGCATTGGACAGTAATGTCAGGATGATGCTACACATAGTCTCTTCTAATTGTTTTCATTTTTAAAACAACTTCCTTATGTAGTCGATTCAGCCATCTATTGGTTACACTGCAGCCCCCAGAGGTTTAGAGTGGTACTTCAGTATTGTATCAGCTTCGTACGTTTCCTAAAGCTTTTAGGAGAAGTGAGGCAGCTGTGGTTCAGAGTGATGCAACGAGTACATTGGTGGATCAATCGCTGTCATCACTGTCGGCCTGTAAAAGTGTCCAGAGGCAAAAAGTGCACAGTCGCTGGTTGCACTGGTGAATGGCAAAAGCCGAGGCCATTTACCAGCACGGGCAACATGAATGGAGTGTATACACAGAGGACCCCGCCCCTTACCACATCCAACTGTGGGGGATAAAGACTGAGCCTTTACGGTCCATTTTCCCCCCACAATGCACTGCTGCATATGTGGTGCGCACACAGGCATTTGTTTCAAGGGCAGCATGAAAGCTGAAAGATTTGGACTCCATCACATCGATGCTAATCCGTAACGGCCTTCACTTCTCAGCCAGCTGTGACCAGGGGTTAAAAAATAGAAAGAAAGAAATGATCTCAAGTCAATCGATGGAAAGATAGAAAACGCTGAGGGCGGGAAATAAGGGGAGGAGTCAGAGCGAGAACTCGGGTGAGGAAACACTGTCAAACACTGGTTCTCACCCGTGACTGGTGCAGGATCAGAGGGAGAGCAGGGTGTCATTTGCCTGTCTGCTCTTTGATGTGCGCCGTGCGAGCGCCGAAGCTCCCGGCTCTTTCATGTCACACTTTGTATTCAAGCATCTCGACCCTGGCGAGAATTACACTAAGATAGTCATTTAGTTGGAGCTCATCACACGGCCCATTCGCCTCCTTAGAGGCGTTTGACTGAGCTCGTGTCGAGGCTGCGCCCGTTGGCACAAAGGGCGTCCGACCGCACTTCAAAGCACGGATGGAAAATATCATTTCATTTTGTCCTGTGTTCATTCTCCTGCTCCCTGACACAATAACAGCTTATTCGGCCCGTTCTCCCACAGCCTCACGTCACTGTATGAAACTGGATGGAGAGCTGTGGTTTCCATGAAGAGGAGACCAGTGTTTCCCTGAGCCAATAGATCAACATGAAGCTGAAGTAGCCCATAAAAGGTCAGTGCATTGTTCAGTCTCACTCATATCGAGGGATCCACAACAGTATCAGTGACACGAGATCATCCAGCGCAGCCTGTTCAGAGGTTTGAATACACATTAAAGGTGCAGTGTGTAAGATTTCAGTCATTTTTGTCTTCTAGAAATACAACAAAAACAATTACATACTGACATTTTTATGAGATTATAATCATGTAAATGTATTCATTTTTTCCATTACTTTTAAATGATGCCATTCATGTATATTTACATGAGGAGTGGGTCCTCACTATGAGGGCCGCCATGTTTTCGACATTGGACATATTAAACATCTACCATTGGTTCTCCTGCATACTCAGAAGTATGAGGGTGAAGTGATGGTTACAACATGCAACTTCACCACTAGATGCCACCAAATCTTACACACTGCACCTTTAACTTGCCTTTGAGTGAGACGTGACCGAGAGAGCCGCAGTGTTTCCACCTCAAAACACAGAGCACAGCCCATTTGGGCTTATGCTTGGACAACACGCCGTCATGTGAATATATTATTTCTATGGCGCTGGACGCTCAGTATCCAAAACAAGCACTCATCAGGCGCGCAACGAGAACATCAATTCCCCCTCCGCTGCTGCTTCAACATCCAAAATCAAAATGCAATGGGACATAAAATCGATGCGGCTGCGTATTTCCTTTTGTATATTTACAGTATCGATCCCGTTGCCAAGTATCGATAGAGCTTTAAAATGTATTCTGCTGCCGTTTCGGGCCGAGCAAACGGCGACTTCCCGGTGAATCCTCGCGGTCGGCCTCACATCGATGACGCCGGACGAAAAGCAGTTTAACAAACATGTCAGGAGGAGGAAAAAGCCAGCGCTGAGACAGAGAGGCGGCTCTTCAATCAGGCCAAGTCTTGATTGTATTGAGCGCATGCACGAAAGGAGGTAAAGGTGCAACACAAAGAGCCTGATTATCCATAACATCACATCATGATTGTGATGTGGTGATGAGGACAGCTAACATGCAGCGGGCTATGAGGTATGATGTTTCCATATTAAGTGCATTGTAAGATGAGCTCGGGTGTGGTCATAGTAAGTCGATCGTCCACAAAGCAGGAGGTCTGGTTTGATCCCCATCTCCTGTAAGTCCACCCTTCCAGAGTGTCCTTGGGCCTGATACTGAACCTCACGTTTGAATGATGAGTGGATATAAGGTACAGAAGTGTTGAATGAAAGTATGTGAGTGAGTTGCCTCCCATATGCATATGTCTGTATAGACATCATATAGGATTTACATACATGTCATGAATGTAAATATACAGCAAAAACATACAACACCCATGTGATCTTGGGACACATTGACATATATTCAGCTTTTATGTCTATGTAGGTATGTTTATGTTTGTGAAAACACTATAAAATGGTACATATGGTATCAGTACATATATATATATTTTTTTCAATGGGATTTTTTCCTTTTTATATAAAGGATGGAAAATATGGATGGTAAATATTAAAAATATACTGCAATATATTGATACTGCAGTATCAGTTCTTATGTAGGGTCATATATGACATGTCTACAATGTACTCGCTGAATACTGTATTTATGCACAGTTAATTCTGACATGTAGATGGTGAACAGAGTTCTTGCTGTATATTTCAAAAGAAGCTGTCTGTGCTCCACCTGGACTTTTTGTGATGTTGTGTCTCAGGCTTGAATAAATGCCAATCATCTACAGGGGTCATTCTTCTACTCAGGGTTATATGAGTATACAGCAACATGCAACATCTCCTCTAGATGTCTCCAGACCTTACACATTGAACCTCAAATTGTTACATTTGTGATATTCAAATAAAGTTAGACTCTCAAGTTTCTACTCATGTGCGTCAATTCAGCATCTCTGCTGGTTGTCATGACAACACGGGCCAAGGCTGGCTGCTTCCACCTGCTTAATCTACGATAACTGCTCATAAACTAGAGCTTCGTATTGAATACACAGACACGGAAGCGATATGGATTTTTTCCACTGAGGTTCCTAAAAGGGTGAGAGGTTAACTCCACTGACCTAAAGGTGTATCTCATCTTGAGTGACGTCTCATGGTCCGCAGCTGAACTGTCTGACCTTTGATTTGATTTGAGCAACAGCACAATAAAACAAAAACAGGATGCGAGTGTATATGCGACCCGCTCTTTGTAATCCAGTAGAAAGGTTAGTGAGCAGCAGGCTGAGTCATGCTGTAAACACACCCACATGCCTGCACACGGACACAGCGGATGCACAACGCTGCAAAGGTCAGGGGTTGTGGATCAATTGTGACAGGGCCACAGGGATATGGACACAGATGGTGCATAATCTCCCATCCCCTCTGAATTATGCAGCATGTCTCTCTCCCCCCTTTTCTCTCCATTTCACCCCATTTCTGTCTCGTGTTTCACAGCCAAAACTCGAATTCAGACCAAGAGTCACTCCACTAAAACTCTGCACTGGCTCACAGTGGAGTGAGATAATGAAGCCAGGACCAAGGACGTTCTAATGTAAGCATGCACTAACACTTGAAAGTGCAGTGCGTAAGATTTGGTGACCTCTAGAGGTGAAGTTGCACGTTGTATCTATCACCTCACCCTCGACCTTCTGAGCCTGCAGGAGAACATATGCTAGAATGCAGTTGTAAGTTAAACTCATAAGATGTTGCGTATGTCCACCGTGGGCCGCCATGTTTTTACAGTAGCCCAGAGTGGACATACTCAATATCAGCGGTTTTGATGACAACTGAAGTCGACCACAGGTTCTCCTGCATGCCCCGAAGGGTGAGGGTGAGGTGATGGATACGACATGCAACTTCACCTCTCGATGGCCCCAAATCTTACACACTGCACCTTTAAGCACTTAATATGAGTAAAGGGATACGCAAACACTTTAATCCAA
Organism: Chascanopsetta lugubris; assembly: GCA_016785325.1. Classification (NCBI taxonomy): domain Eukaryota; kingdom Metazoa; phylum Chordata; class Actinopteri; order Pleuronectiformes; family Bothidae; genus Chascanopsetta; species Chascanopsetta lugubris. The sequence continues at coordinate 27,785 of JAFBJT010110008.1, read as the reverse complement.
TTATTTCAGTTGGGAAATGACACGCCTCGGCTTCCTGTTTGAAGCTTCAATAAAGACTTATTCCCCTAAACCAAACCAAAATGCGAGGGATCACCAGGTTAGCGTTTGACAGATGAAGTTTGGGTTCTTTCATGTAGCTAAATCGATGTTGTCTGTGATGACAGAGGTCAGTTAAATATTTATTTAAACACGGGACTTTGATTCGGCGATCAAAAAAAGCTCTGTCAGGTGTGTTTAGACAGCATTTGTGCGTGGAGCGTGATGACACTGTGACAGTGAAGAGGGCCGACACATATGCTCGCAATTAGAGGCGAGACGTACACGAAGGAGGGGAAACAAAGTGGAGGAGGACACGGGACGAGCTCCGCTGCCTTTCAATTACCGTCCCCTCTCCTCCCGCTCGTGCTCCTGCATCTCTCCTCCTCCGAGACAAGAGCGAGCTGTGAAATTGAATTGCCGCGCACATCTCGACAAACAAAGCGACACTCCGCCGCGCCGCCGACCGACCGACCGACGGAAGGGGAAGGAACGGGGCCGCGTGGCAGCGGCGACGCAGCCGCACATGTCAGAGCCTGATAAGTTCACTAACTGTCGGGGAGAAAACAAATCTCAGGGCTGGAATGAGACGTGCAGCGGAGCGGATGAACGGGCGCCGTACGATCAGTTATGGCTCCGTGAGCCGACGCACTCCCACCCCAGAAATCTGCTCCTTCGACTTGCAGATAAAAATAGATCGATTTAGATTATTCTTTCATGTGAACAGGCTGGTTAACTGCATGAGGTGCACTCATTTCTCTGTGCGTGGGGTTTAATAGGATGGAGCAGAGGAGCTTCAAGTGATTTGTAAGATGGACCAGGGTGTTGGCGTCTCTGAACTATTGGATGCATTGTTAAGAAGTGGACACACTGGCAAAAGGTGTAGCCCTGTTCATTTCAATGTAAGTCTTACTTCCATATAGCATGAGCACTAGTGCTTCCTTTTAGTGCTCTGGTTAACGTTCAGTGTTGTACAGGGGTGTCAAACATAGGGCCAAAACCGGCCAGCCAGAGGGTCCACTCTGGCCCATAGGATGACTTAACAATGTGTTAAAATGACAGAAAAGACATTAACTGCAATTCTTTGATCAAAGTAAAAGTAGAGGCAAACAAACTGCTCATGCAGGAGGTTTGTTCATAATGTTTTGAAAACAGTTTGTTCATTCAACATTTTCAACATGCACTAAAAAAGATGGAAACAATTGTATAGTTGTCTCATATTGGTTATTCTGCTTCTATGCAGTACCACCATTTGGCCACTAAATCTTTTTTTATGACCTTTATGGTGTTTTGAGCACGGTGTCTAGAACTGAATCCAAAATATATTCCGATATCTCATCATGCACTTTTGCAGATGATCTCCTGAGATAATGTGTCTCACGCCAGCAAAATGTTCAACAAGTCAGTCTCAGCTGTCAATCATAACATTTCACTCTGCTTTTACTATGTCACATTATTGGATTCAACCAGATTTACCCTCCTCTTAGGTTAATGTCCAATACATCAACATGGTGGAGGCCGGGTCTATGTACTGTATATATTGCTGCCATGGGTACTTTTCGAAGTCATGTCATGCATCTTCACACCCAGTCTATAATTCTGGGTTATAGAGGGAGGTGCAGTGGCAGGGCATGGTAGTGGATCTGCTCCCTCCGGAGATATAAAAGGGCTCACTCCAAGACAATCAATAATGCAGTGGTTCTTATTTTCAGGTTATATGAAGATGAAAACATAGATTGGGAGTATTATATTCCACTTATACCCACTCATCCCTCTGCAGCCACTCCCATGTCCCTGATGAGGATACAGCAAGGATCCAATATCGTATTGCATTGGTGCAATGTAAATATAGGTGGCATTAGTCTGGTGAAAAGTATTGATTTAACATACATACACATAAACTTACTGTATGTATGTATCCCACCAGTGTATTGAATCGTGATGTGCCAGTAGCAGTCTTAAGTATTCTGTTAGGGGAGATGCTCTCCACATTAAAGTAAACAGTGCGACAGTGGCACTTGCTTCCACAGAGTATATTGGAAAATGGTTCAGAGGAATGTGAGTGACTGTGAACTTTAGCTGGCAGACAGCCTGTCTGATAACTGCATATCTGATAACGCCACTACAGAAATAGCCCATGTACCACAAACTGGTCCCTGCAGGCATTAATTCTTAAGTTTCCCTGGCAAGAAATAATATGCCCAGGATTTTCCTTCTTAGGTCTTAAGCATCCTTTGATCACTGCTGGATGAAAAGGATGACACAGCAGTATTTGTGTTAAAGGCACAGATATTAAGATTTAGTGACATCTAGTGGTGGAGTTTTATGCTGGAGCTGAATAGCGCTCACCTCCACCTATAAAGTTTAGTGTGTCCATTCCGGGCTTAAAAAAGCGATGCAACATGGCAGCCACTGAGTCTATATTAAAGTCCTATAGGTCTAAACAAGTAATTTGACATCAGGGGTTTTCTGAAACTATTTGGCCATTTAGAAGCGGTTGAAGCGACTTATTCTCATATTGCCATTAAAAAGACATGGAAAGGGCGTTATCGAACATATGCTGAGTCATGGTTCTGTCCACCAAGAGAAAGTAAATGCAGTATTGAGTCTGTTTTGGCTCTGAATTGGGTCTCCACCAACCGAGCGTCCAACCAAATCATAAATACTCGCTAATGGAGGTGCTGCACATCTAATCTGACAAATTGTACAGATCGAGTGCAGCTAGATCTGCAGTACAATGATGCATGGGTGTCTCTGTTTTCCTTTGTGAGCTCTTCAGAGGGGTTTTGTTGTTGAGTGGGACTCAGTCTCCCATTCAGTTGTTACATTGTTTGTGTCAGACTAGTTCAAGGAAATGTCTCTTGGTTCTGGTGTGTCCTTCTCTGCCGACTGTGTGTGTGTGTGTGTGTGTGTGTGTGTGTGTGTGTGTGTGTGTGTGTGTGTGTGTGTGTGTAGTGCCATGCTCTCCATCACCTGTGTGATTGCCAATCTTTTAACACACCTGCCCTTCATCAACCCATAGGCACTGCAGTAAATATACCTACTCTGCCCCTTCGCCCCCACCCAGTTTGGTGCCTCACACACTCTCGCCCTCTTCACAGTGTTTGCCCTAAGTGACCTTGATTACCTGGCGCCTCAGGATCACCTCGTGTTTGCTCGCTCGCCTGCCGAACTCTGCGTGTGGCACAATGGCCACACAGCAATTATCTCTATGACCAGCTCGTCTCCACCGTTCCCTGGCTTCTCTCTTGACCCCCCTGCTCCCCGACAGACCAACCCCCCCTGCTGGTCAGTCAGTCATCTAACCCCGAGAGCAGGTCGGCCTTAATACCAAGCTGCAAGTGATTAGAGCATTCGCATTTGGAAGTGAGGGTCTATAGTCTGGCAGGATGAGACATGACCTGGCCATCTTCTCATTTCTCTCGGCCAGAACACCGGCCCTGATCTCCATCCGCCCATCAAGGTTACGTTAAAGGTGCAGTGTGTAAGATTTGGTGACATCTACAGGTGAAGTTGCATGTTGTATCCATCACCTCACCCTTCTGAGCATGCCCGGGAACCCATGGTAGATTTCAGTTGTCATTAAAACTCAAATGACAATTAGTACGTCCACTTTTACTACTGTAAAAACATGGCAGCCATTGTACCCGCTCCTCATGTAATTATACATTAATGGGTTTATTTAAGGGTAATGGAAAGAAAATAAAACATTTATGTGATTATAAAGTCATGAAAATGTCCGTTTTGCAATATCTTTTAAAAATGCCGAACTTGACCAAAATCGTACACACTGTACCTTTAACATTCAAACATTAATTACAGCTACTTTTGAAAATAAGACTTTTGCAGCCTCCTTCCCCGTTTAAAGCACATTGACCTTTAAAACTTCTTGAGAGCAGCTGCAACGTTGCGGTTGTGTGCAACAAAATTTCACACATGACAGAATCAGAGTAGTTAAAAATGTTTAAGACGGTCTCTTTAATCCCATCACCGCTCTGTGTTGGCGGCCCGGCGGTGAGGCGCACTGAGCAGTGAGGGAGTCCCCCCCCCCTCCATCGCCTGCCGGCCCTTCTGAAGACACACCCACCACCACGGAGGCCCCGAGGCCCCGAGGCCCCCCTGAGCCGACCAAACTTCCCAGGGCCCCACAGTTGGTGATCTAGATTCACAAGCTGACACATATGGCATCCCTCTGTCATTGATACTCAGGGGAGGAGGACTATTGGAGGGCTTCACCATGAAAAAAAGGAGGGGGGGGGGCACTACAGGCTTCAGATTCTCTGTTTCTGCAACAGACAGAGTGATATAAATATGTATATGTGTGTGTGTGTGTGTGTGTGTGTGTGTGTGTGCGCGCGCGAGTGTGTGTTTGTGTGTGTGTGTGCATTCATTAGTACTGGATGAGAGGGGAGTTTAATTTTGACATGGGGTTATGTAACTTCTGAGATGATCCGCATACGACATCAAATCTCTCTCTCTCTCTCTCACACACACACATACACACACACAGACAGTCAGGCATTGTGGATGAACGAGTTCAAGCTCTGTATGCACACATGCACACCGATGATGCAACACCCATTAAGTTGTATCTCCACATGAATGCAATCAGAAAAAAAGACACACACACACACACACCCTAACTAACGTTGCAGTTGAAAATGTGATCCAAAATCCATCGTGCACTCTTCCTACACACTCTCTCTCGTTCTGTCCCTGTCTCACACACACTCACTCTCTCTCTCTCTCACACACACACACACACACACACACACACACACACACACACACACACACACACACACACACACACACACACACACACTGATTACTTCCCTCTCCTTGTACACGAGTGGGCCTCTGACCAGCAGAGAGTAGATGGGAGTGAATTACGAACCATTATCCCGTGTGCTAAAGCAGTTACAGTGGAAACCTGAGAGCCCTCACCAGGGGGACGGGATGGAGCAAGTGTGTTGATGGAGAAAGGAAGAAAGGATAATCGATAGAGAGAGAGAGAGAGAGAGAGAGAGAGAGAGAGAGAGAGAGAGATGGGACGGACGGAAACAAGGCGAGACCAGATGGATGCGAAGGGGAAAAACACGGTGATGGGAAAGGAGAGGAACGGCAACTCTCCACTTCACATATCGCTTCGGATCAGGTGAGCGAGGGGTGACGTCATTCTTAGGTTTGGATTTTTTTTTAAGTCTCACCCCTCACCCCCCCCCCCCCCCCCCCCCCCCCCTTTTTTTTTATTCCCCCCCCCCCCCCCCCCCCCCCCCAACCCCCTCTCTCCACTCATCCGTCTCTGGCCTCTCTCTCTCATAGCTGTCACAGGTTCATGGTTCTCTTAGAGAGATGACATCACATGAGTCACAGTGTTTAATCAGATGTCATTATCATTTCACAGCGCTCTCTTCCTGGCTGTACATGCTTGCATGTGTGTGTGTGTGTGTGTGTGTGTGTGTGTGAGAGAGAGAGAGTGTCAGTAATGTCACTTCCACTTTTGGCAGGAGCAGAGGATTTATCCCTATGGGGAATCATCTCATTGCTCTGTGAGAAACACATGAACAAAGCAGAGGAGAGAAGGTGATGGTGAAAACAAGAAAGTGTATGTGAGTGTGTGTGTGTTTGGAAGATCAGCAGAGTGAAATAAAGGTTGAGGAAAGAGGGGAGCGAAAGAGAAGAGGCCAACGAGCAATTATTGAACAAAGGAGATGATAAAGACAGTGTTGGCAGACAGGAAGTGAAGGAGAGGTTGCAAAGTGCCCATCTCCTCCTATCGGTGGACGCTGGGAAGCGGCGGCGGCGGCAGCGGGTGTGAGCTCAGGATAATCCTTGTATCCAATTGTCTCCTGTTTTCAAAGCAATTATTGTCATCTGCAGCCCCCTGAAAGAGAGTTAATGAGGGGAGCAGAGCTTTGGAGTGTCAGGGCACAGTCAGGGGAACAGAGATAAAAAAAGAAGAAGAAGGATGAAGGATGGAGAGAATGAGGAGGGATATGAGGGGAGAGATGTGGCGGCGCTGCAGAGGGGACAGAATGTAAAATAAGTGAGAGAGGAGAGAAAAAGTCAAGTGTCAGCGAGGCAGACGGCTCACTGATGCATTTTGTATGCCCCACACTTCCTCGGCTCTCTGCTCTGCCTTTTTTTTTTATCTTCTGCTTTTTCCATTTCTCTGTCTCTCCTAAAAGAATCCATTTGTCTGGTTTTGTACCGCAATGCTACATTTACAGACTTGAGCTGCAGGGAACCTCAGCAAATATCACGTACAATAAAGACATGGCTCCTTAAGTTGAAACCTACATCTCCTCAGCAGTGATGATGGTATGTTGACATGTAGTGCTAAACCCTAAAACAGCAAATCATGAAATAGTAAAATTGCTGTCCCATATGAAAATGTGTCATATGAATTGTATTATACAGTATATCCCTGTATACAGGGGCATATATTTTACCTATGGAGCAATGAATCCATATTCTGGATGAGAGAGAATGCAGGTTTACAACATATCGTATTAGTTTGTACATGCATTAGAAACTGTCTCTCGAACACACGCACACGCACGCACGCACGCACGCACGCACACACGCACACACGCACACACGCACACACGCACACACGCACACACGCACACACACACACACACACACACACACTTTGCTATCATATACCATGTACGAAATAGATACATATTACATGAGCAAGTCCTATGTGACATAAATGTCAATGTGTGCACTACCTATACATAAACACAGGGGCTATGCATTTGACAAAATATGAAATTGCTCCATTTTCTAATAGGTTTGACTCATATTTATATACATGTATACATCATAATTGGTTTTACCTCATATGTACATATTTTCTACATGAGTCAAATTTATACCGCAAGCACTGTGAAACAATTGTAGACAAATCTAAGATTGTTCATCTCGTGGTCATAGAGACTCAACTGACCTTGGGCAATGTGACGAAAATGAAATTTGACAATAAAGTGATTATCAAGCAACAATGTCCCGACCCAATCACTTCGTGTGCATATTTCATCTGCCTGTGAAGTAGCAAAGTGTGTGTCCCTCAGTTGTGTATTTGCCCTCAGCCTGAGGTGATGAGCATTACTCCATATGGTTATGTAAAACACCCCAGACCACCACTACCACTACTACAGGCTTCTCTCCGTGTTCACTTGACAGGTTGCCTGCTATGCTTCGCGTTCACCAAGGTAACCATATCTGCAACTGCAACATTTCTCACCTCAGCCCATTTATTCCCAATATCTCCAAACGGCACGTCTCTCTCCAACTCATCTCCGGCAGCATCTCGTACCATTGTTTGAAAATCCTGCACAACGACGCCACTGATCCAACACTTACAGGGTCATTGCTGTGTGAGCCATTTGTATTTTCTTTATCGGCGAAACTGAATAACAGTGACATGTAGATAGAAATAAAGTGAAATGGAAAAAAAACAAACATCCTCTCCTCCCTCTCATCTCTTGTTATCCTTATTCAGTTATGTATCACCCCATGTCTCATTTGATATACGAGCTGGACTGCTCATTATAAGCTAAGGTGGAATAACACTAGAGCAGGCATGTCAAACATACGGCCCGCGGGCCGGATCCGGCCCGCCGGATGGTTTCATCCGGCCCGGGCGCATGTCACGGAAAAGCGAGTCTCCAACGGACGGTAGATATTCGCATGCATTGAGAGTCTTTTACTTTGAAAGGCATGCAAGCAGGATCCAACTGCGTAATTTCCTGTTTACCGTAAGTACCCAGCGCCGCGCGCAGCGAAGATCTTTAGGTAATGTTGTACCGTTACCGTAATTGACACGCTGGAGGTAACTGACCCACGGCAATGTCACATACAGTCACGGTGTAACCCACACCCCCCCCCCCCGCCCCCACAACAATGGCTGAACCCAGCCGAACACCGCAGCATCAGTACATGGAAGAGGAACAACAATAACAACTGTGCATATGTCTCTGTTTTGAACACAAAACGTGTGTAGAAATATAAAAATATAAATAATGAAATAGAAAAAGATGTATATATATACATCTAAAAAATATAGAATGACACAGGCATTTGCACACGGTCCCTAACCACAGGTCAACTAGAGTAAGGTGTAAAGTGCTTTGTTTTGTTTTGCAGTGAGAATGTGTTGATCTGGATTCACATCTGTAAACACCTTGTAGTGCAGTCCCGTCTCTAATTGTCTCTCTGACTCCGCCCCTCTCTCTCTGACTCCGCCCCTCTCTCTCTGACTCCGCCCCTCTCTCTCTCTCTCTCTCTCGCCTCACGCTCACAGGTGCGTCAGATTAACACGGTCTGTTCTCATCCTCTCCTCCGGAGCCGGCGCCTCCCGACTCAATTACGCACTCCTCGAAAGAGCCTGTCCATCATCACGTCCTCATCCTTTTATCATGTTGTCAGGCGCCTCACTCACTCACTCACGCACTCACTCTCTCACTCGCTCACTCACATCATTATATTACACTGGGAAGCCTACGGAAGTACAGAGCCATCATTCACTGCTCTGCACGCTCCGCAGAGTGAGTGACACTGCTGATTCACATCACGTGTCTGAGCCGGAGGAGAGTCGTGCGTCTCCTCTGCTGTTTCCACTTCCTGCTGCTGAAGACGGATGGAAAGCATTTATATTCTCATTCAAGAGGATCACAGTAACATCTTGTGTTTTGGATGTCACCTGTTATTACTATTTCTTGTATTCTTTAATATTATTCTGTATTTATTTACAGACATTTTCAGACAGTTTGATTCGAAAAAGGTCAACAAACATCTCCTCCTTCAGCTTCCAACAATAACGGTTCTATTTTGCAGGAATTCAACTATAATACAAATCTTTTTAATATTGCTTGATATGAATCTGGTTTATTGAAGCCTAGTATTCTAATCCATTATTTCTATTGGTGATACTTTTTTAATCCAGGAGCAGGTGCAGGGTGATCAGACGAGAGTTGATGTGGAGAGATATAGCAAATGATTTCATATATTTCTCTATGTTTTTAAATATGTGTGTTTACCTGATTGTTCATTTGATAAATGGCCAAAATCATTTCCATAAAACCTGTTGGAAAGATGGAACATGGAGCTCGAAGGAATCCCTTCAAATTCAGTGTAAACACAGACGTAAGGCGGAACGGACATTAAAAAATTGAACACACCTTTTCCAAGGAATAATGAATGAATCTTGAAAAAGTTTCGGGGCGAAGATCGATGCTAAGGTCCAGATCCAAATAAAAATGCTGAACTTGAGGATTAAACTATAGATCAGAATCCCATATCGACTGCAGAACTGCCAATACCACCTTAAAAAAATAACTTTTACAGCTAAACATAAACAACAGCCACTGTCACAGGTTGTATGAAACTCGAAATGTCCTTCACCTCCCTGAGCTGAACACGATAAATCCAAAAAAACATATATATATGTACATATATATATATATATATACACACGTAATGTGTGTGTGGTCTTACTTGTTGCGGCAGTACAGGGCCATGCACAGGGTTCCCAGGAGGCTGATCGTCATGGCGATGAATGTGATTGACAGCACCTGTCTCTTGTACACCTCTTTGCTCTCTGCCGAGGGAAAACAAAAGGGAGACAGGAAGGAACCTTATTAATATTTGAACAACAAACTGCAAGGAGAATAAAGTCATAGATCATGTGACGCATCTGTCAACACGCGTGTTTGAGAGCGAGAGGAGGAGGAGGAGGAGGAGGAGGAGGAGGAGGAGGAGGAGGAGGAGGAGGATGTGGGTTTTTGCGTGTGAAATTAATACGACACAATAACCCGGGACTTGAATACAGTTTGGAGATTTGCCCTCTTCCTCCATTCGGACTTTATAAGGCGGCGGCTTTACGAGGCCTAAACAGCCGTTTGATTCCAACAAACAAACAAACAAACAGCTCTCGGAGGGTTTTCTCATTTCAGCAGATTCATTCCTGCATAAACGTAATTACCACTGTGATAAATAAACCAAACAACATAATTACAACCCCTGCGATTCTTGGTTAGCACACGGTAGCAGCCGCCCCCCCCCCCCCCCCCCCCCCCCCCCCCCCCCCCCCCCCCCCCCCCCCCCCCCCCCCACACACACACACAGCTCCCCTGCAGAGACACTGTGGATCAGACGCCACCTGTAATGGAGCCTGAATGCGCGCAGACAGGAAGAGTTATGGCGACGGACGGACGTCGTTAGCGGGAGAAAAATGGAAGCTGTCTCGTTTGCTACGAGTAAATCATAGTCGCCTTCACATGCATTAATAGGCGATCAATCAGCGGGGGTTTCACTTAGCGACGCGCAGACCTGGGAAAAACACGGCCATGACACGAGGTGTCGGCTTCCGCGCTCAGGTAATTGAAACAAATCATTTGGTCTTTACGGCGGATGGTTTTCAAACGGATGAAGTTCTCAACCAAAACGCCCGGAAATCACCAAGCGCAAACTCCGGAGATAAGTGGCAACGCAGCCGCAGGCACTGTGTGCTGCCCAAGGGCAAGGGCAGATGCAATTTGTCTGTACGCTACGGGGGAATTTTTGCATTCAACAGACATAAATACCTAAACATGAATTTCTAGTATTGTTCAGGGAGGTTCTTTATAACAGTCCGTGTTCATAATAACACAGATATGTTCATGGACGCCAACGATAACATATCATCGAATCGACAGACTGAAGTGAAACTCTCTGAAGTTATTCCACTCGGAGCCTTCGGTTCTGTCCCGAGGGACAGACGGCGTGAGACCGGTGAGCAGCGCGTGGGTTTGAAATCTTAAATTGTTGTTTGATGTTGTGTTGTAGCTCCTGCACTTTAAAAAAAAAAAAAAATTGACAATACTACGGCACCTCCAGAATATACATTACATACTTCCAGTATGCAACCAAAAGACATGCTTTTACTTTGAAAGGGAATTTGACATTGTATCAGTCTGTGGTATGAGAATAGTCCCAGAAGTCACTGTTCTGGTTCTGGTTCTGGTTCTGACAGGTCGTCCAGCAGGAGCCTTTGAGCGAGCTGCTGCTGCTGCGTCTCTCTCTCTCTCTCTCTCTCTGTCTCTCTCTCCCTCTCTCTCTCTCGGCCTCGTCCTCGTTTCTCTGGCTGCATGTCTAAGTGATGTTGTTTTGATGCCGCTAATCAGGCTGAGTCAGCACTTTGGGCTATAATTACATCATTAGGGGGAAGCTGGTGGTCGTCCTGTGAGATACACGTCGAGGTCGACTGCAGGGGAGGAGGAGGAGGAGGAGGAGGAAGAGAGGGATGGAAAAAAGGTGCAGAGTCTGATGCGCCTGACACATTGTGCTGACAAGGCAAAATAAAATACAAAAAATTGCGGTTTCACTCGACTTCAAGCTTTGACCTTTGACCACAACGAAGCTAATAGATTGATTGATGTGTCTAAGTGAACTCTTATGTCCAATATGAGAGGATTCCAACATCACTATGGAGCTCTGCGCTATTGACGTAACCATGGTAACCTGCCTCTGATCAGTTGAGCTGAGCGTATAAACCAAGATCTGGGTGAAAAACGGGAGAATTCTCTGGAGGTGTCCCCGAGATGTTGATATTGATAACAAAGGCCAGGAGGAGGAGCTGTGTCAAGCACAGTCAAGCTAATGCTAACATGCTAACGGCCACAAGACGAAAGCGAATCACGTTGTCGAACAGAAAATCAGATGACATTTGCATTGGAAAATAAACAAACAAAGTCAAACAAACCAAAAAACTAAACAGCGCATCCAACCAGATCTTTGTTAGCATTGATGCTAATGTGCTATTTTTATATAGTTTATTTAAAAAGTAGTATTTTGACTTTTCTGTCTGATACTCAGAACCAGAGGGTAGAGAACGATGAGCTTTGATGTGCTGCTCGATCCATTAAAGATCTTCTTTTACTTTCAAGTATCACGCGTCCAATCACATGAGAGGTTACTTCAGGTCGCCACTCATACCGACTCCACTCTCGACATTATTTAGGATCATTCCTGCCAGTTAATATGGCGCCTGCATGAAGTCGAGACACTCCATCAAAATTAAAGAGGTATCTTAAATGTGGATTCAGGCCACGCGGGGTCGTTATCTGCCGACCAATAGGATCCCTTCATTAGTCTCTTCCTGCCTGGTAAATGCCGACGTCTTAAAAACCTCATTCCAGTGGTGATTCAGGCTGCGAGTCCGAGCGGAGATAACCCCAAAGCAGCGAGGTTAATTCCTCCAAATCCCCCCAGACCTTCATGAATCACCATGAACAGCTGTTTAGAGTCAAAGTTTATTTTCACTTTATAAGCTGGAGTTTGACTGGACTAATATTAACTTACTGGCTTTTCCAACAATGTATTTTAGTGTCCGTAACACTACAACAAGCAAAGTTTGATTAGAGAAATAAATAGATAAAAGAAGAAAACCAAAAAACCCAAAGATCAACCCTGAGAGTTTAGGGTCATAAAAAATGTTGCGTTATTTTCATGTGATGAAAAACATGTAAACGGATCCAAATGTGTATATAGTTACATTTATGACTGTAGTTTTACTCCAACTGTAAGAAGAGATATTACTTTTCAAAGAGATTTGAGGTTTGTATAAATGTTTATGTATTTTAATTTATTTTATGCATTAATTCATTTTTAATCAACAATAAACATCATATCTGATAAGTGGTGGAATAAGTATTGGTGGAAACTGTACTTCAGAAAAACTAGAAATAATCCATGGGTTGGATATCTCTGCCCAGGTTTACCTTACATATATTTATCTGGTAAATAGATATGTATTAAATATAAATATCTAAATCCATCTCTATTGTAAAGACATATTGACAAATTGAAAATCTCTATCGCAAAGACAAAGGCCCAGAGCTGTTCTCCTTCACCGTGATATATGAAGCCATTTCTACACCTTGTTCTTATCCATCTCACCTTAAACATTTAATTAAAATGTCTATTTTCTATTTATATCTGAGGCAAATGTGCTACTTGGCAATTAGAGAAAATAGAAACACATCAACTCCACTCGGCTCCCACACATCTCTGGAACCTTGTGAACTGCTATATGAGGAGAACACTGGCAGAGGAGGTGTTACATCACACGATGCTTCTTTCTTTGCGCATCTCCTGCAGGGAATTCATGAACAGCGGCTTTTTAAGTGTATTTAATTTGGCAGAGTGGAGCTGTAACGTGAGCAGGAGAGAGATGATGGAGGCACAACAGCTGGAACAGAGATCAAAAGTTTCCACTGAAGTGCAATTTATGTCACGGAGGAATAAAAACACTTTCCATGAGTGTTGTTATGGTCGACTGAGGTGAAAGTGTGTTAGATTGACTCCGTGCGGGAAAAGTGATGGAAACATTTAGCAAACAAATGGGACTGAAAACAAAAGGAGGTGGTTTTCTAAAGTGGGACTTTTATTTTGAAGGGTCAGAAAACAAGGGGAAGGGGTGTGAACGGAGGCTCACGGGCGACTGGGTTTCCTAGACTGCGTCTGTAAAGATGGACGTGGCGTCCGTGACGTCACCTGTTGGTTTCTGCAGAGAGGTTTTGAGATCAAATTGTGGGCGTGTCTCTTGTCGGCCATCTTGCCGAATTCTAACTCCTCCTACCTCCCGGTTCATTCACAAACGGGCAAAGAGGCGTGACACACAGAGTTGTGGGTGGGGCTTATGGGGCCGTCGTATCACCCGCGGTACGTACCAGGTCGGCTCGGGGGTCAGTCAAGAGACCACGCCCTTAATTATGGGCAATTTCAAACGTCGATAAAATAAAAATACGCACGTTTGAAAAACCGAACCGTTGTCACGGTAACACATGTGACCGATTGAGGCCAAAACCGAAGTTTGCACCAGACTTTAAACATGTTTCATTCACCTCTGAAGTTGATCAGTTTAACAAGGGAGTCTATGGGGATTGGCTCCCCCAGTGGCCGCCCTATGAACTGCACGTTTTTCCACATCCTTATCGCACCTCGTCCGTCTGCACCGGAGGTCGCCCCTGGGCTTCCTCGCATGTAAAACATCCAGCATGACAGAATCACACGCGCACAGGAAACAGAAGCATTTCAAAATAAAAGCATCTTTTGGCTAACTCATGTCAAACGGCCCAGTTTGCCAGTGTCGATGCAGGAGCGTGACAGTAAACAACATGTTTACCTCCAGTCGATGATTCCTCCATTAGAGACTCAGATAGAAGCTGTGTGTGTGTGTGTAATCACATGGCTCTGGTTCCACATTCTGCATCATTCTCCAACGCCCCCCCCCCCCCCCCCCCCCCCCCCCCCCCCCCCCCCCCCCCCCCCCCCCCCCCCCCCCCCCCCCCCCCCCCCAACCCCCCCCCCCGGCCCCCCCCATCTCCATCTCCACCACCACCACCACCACCACCACCAGTCTGGACTGTTCACACAGGACAGGTTGGCTCCATGGATTCTCAGCGTCCATGCCAGACTGTGACTCTGCCATCTGCAGCTTCAGCAGGAATCCACATTCCTGCGAGCAGCTCTTCGCTCATCAGACGTCCGGCGTCACGGCCGCCTCACATCCCTGTTCTTGGCCGCCGACAGTGGGACTCGGACGTGGTGGTCTGTGTTGGTTTCCCACCACAGCTCAGGGAGTTGTTCAGCCAGAGAGCGGATTTCCTCAGGTTCTGGTTAGACTCTGATTATCGAGGTTTTCCTCGATGTGTCACACTGTTCGTCCACTGGATGGATTTTGTTTTTAGGGCTCCAGTTAAAATCCTCCTTATTCCAGCAGGTCCAGAAATCCTCCGAAAATAAAATCCAACACGCTCCAAGTCACTGAAACCCCGCTCTGCACATTCCCCCTCGTCATGTAAAGAATTGTTGACGTTCCTGATGAGATTCTGTGCAGAATTTAAATCATGATCATGCCGGAATCATCAGATGTGTCAACATGTTCCGTCATTACCAGGTTTATTGGCACAGCAACGAGTCAAAACCCAGCAACAGCCTCCAGGGCTGATGGATGAGTGGAAAACATGCAGTTCACAGAGTGGCCACTTGGGGCAAAAGCGAGTCAATCCCCATAGACTCCCATGTTAAAATGATCAACTTTACATGTTTAAAGTTTGGCACAAACTATGATGTGGGTCTCAATCAGTCACATGTTTCCTGTGAGGAGGCGGGGCTTATTTGATCCTACCCAGGTTTGACATTGTACATAATTAAGGGGCGTGGCCTCTTGAGTGACACCTGGGCCCGACCGTCTGTTGATGCTGCGACAGCACCGTGGGCCCACCCCCAGCTCGACCTGTGCCCCGCCTCTTTGCCTGTTTTTGGATGAACCAGGAAGTGGGAGGAGTTACGAGTGAACCTATGGGTGACGTCACGGACGCTACGTCCATGTTTACATACGTGATCTTCACAGGTCCATTGCTATAAGGTAATGACACGTATGTGCTCCGGCAGCGTAAAGACAAAGAGACAGATGCTGCACATGAGGGGGAAACACTGGCGTCCATTATGGATCTGCAGGGGTCAAGCAGTTCCTCTTTGTTTACACACACACACACACACACACACACACGCTCCTTCTGTTTGCGCCCAGCAAACACACACCTGACGTGAATTAATCATACGTGTGGAGAGAGTGGAAGCATGTTCATGCTCCATCTGTGGAGGTCACACCTTCCACTGTCTGACACACACACACACTCACACACACACACACACACGCTCACTTATTTACAGCGGCATTATAGAGAATATGATAAATAATTCACACTAAAAATGTTACAGTGTATACGGAAGGTGTCACCGTGACCTTTCCGTACGTGATGTTGTACGTCGGGCGCGTGCTCACAGTCAGGCGCCGCCGTCCCGCGCAGCCCGATCGATACCTGATGGACTAAGAGCGCGGACGCGCTCCGAGCAGCCCAATGTACAATATAGATTAAAACCCGCTTCATGTTCGTGCCTCAGTGTGATATCTGTGACTTATGTTTGGCGATAAAAACGCCCAAAGAGAAAATACTGAATAGGACTTAGTGACGCGCCGATGCGACACTGGGACATTTGGAAATCGAAGGATAAACAAGGACAGCTGCGTTCTTCCAGACGTCGGACCGCTTTAACGGGGGAGGACAAACAATCGTTGGGGGTGTTCTGTGACCTAAACCCAGGTAGTTACGTTTTCATCTGCATCGATGTCAATTTATGGACATGACGGAGAAGACGAGAATCACCCCCTGACGAGGTCATCACTCCTCATCACTCCAGATGATTTGAATGTGCAAAAATACTCTGAATCCAAAAGTCAGAAACAGAACATGATTTAGCGCTTTTACTTTGAAGCTCGACCGGCTCTGTCATTTTTTTTTTTTTTACATTTCATACAGTAGGCTGAATGATTCTAGTTACTTTGGGTCCAAAGATGTAATATCTATTATCATTACAATAATAATAAATGTGTAAGAGGTCATTTTGCAGCACTTGCACACGCTTTCAGGCAGTGTGAGGCTCAGCCGTACATACACAGATGAGTCAGAGCTCTGGCAGCCGCTCACACTGTCAAGGTCCGCTGCAGATATTTGATTAAGGAATAAATTGTGTTGCATTTGTACAATTATGAATCAAACATCCGCCTTTACTTTGAAGGCAATAAAGTTTAATGTTTAGTGGCAGCCGGTTGGAATGGACTCAAGGTTGCCATGGTGACAGGAGCTGAATGGATAATGGAGAAGGGCTGGTTTTGAATGGAGGCCTCACAGGTTACAGCGTGACGGGCAGATCCTATCTTTGCAAAAGGGCAGAAAGAGTTCAATGTCCTTTTCAAAATAAAAGTCAGGTGACGTCATTATGATAATTAATGATTCTGACGAAAGTGCAAGACACAATGGCTGTCTAACACTCATTTAAAGGTTCATTTCACACTCAAATACTTTAAGATCCTGTAAGAACAGCTACAGGTTCGTCTGTTTCCGCAATGCATGATGGGAAAGTACACTATATATTCTGATACAACAGTAAAACTGCAAACACACTATATATAGAGAGATTTTAGAAACAGCCTGCATCAATGTAAACATACTGTAATATTTATACTTAATATAGTACCACCACAATACACTCTATACTACTCATGTTTATTTCATTGGCCACACTTGGCTATATTTACCAATTTAATGTGAACATACACTCTTTGTACTGCAGGACTTTATGCTGACCTGTATTCTTATTTTATTTCTAATTGATTTTTTTATTATGTTTCTTTGTTGTGGTTTCTTTGTAAATGGTCCGGCTACACTGGGAAAATATGTTTACATTAAGTAATCTTTAATTTAGATGTATAATATTGTCTCAATGATACAAAATAAAAAGTACTTCTTAATACTTTACATACAGTAACAAATAACTATGGTTCAAATGCTACGTACGCAACCTTTAATAGCGCGTTTCTATGATACAGCTCAGGTCAGTGAGAGCATGTCCTAAAAACTCTCTCTGAGAAGAAGAAGAAGAACAAGGAGTAGAAGAACAAGGAGTAGAAGAAGAAGAAGAAGAAGAAGAAGAAGAAGAAGAAGAAGAAGAAGAAGAAGAAGAAGAAGAAGAAGAAGAAGAAGAAGAAGAAGAAGAAGAAGAAGAAGAAGAAGAAGAAGAAGGAGGAGGAGAAGAAGAAGAAGAAGAAGAAGAAGAAGAAGAATGACATAACATACTGTAAGTGCGAGGCGAGATCAGAGGGACGGGATTCTCCTGCGACCGTCTCACATCACCAAGCATCCGACCTTTCACGTAGACACACACACACACACACACACACACACACACACACACTGAATAAACCTTTATTTATTCAGCAGTAAACATGCTCTCTTGGCTCCGCGCTCATGCTCCTCTCTTCCCTCCATTATTCCAGTGTCTTTATTTGTCCATTTACGTCCTGAATATATCAGACGGCTGAATGAGACCATTGTCTCCGCCGCTGATCCTCTGTGTTTTGAGTCTTTGCACACATTCTCTCTCTCCTGCTCCGTGCTCCGGGATAAAAGGTTATCTCCCCCTTCATTTCCTTCTGAGGCCATTGAATCACATTCAGCGTTGGACTCGGCCTCGTGGCCTTTTAATACCTGCTCCTCTCCACGGTGATGCAGCTGTTTATCCACAATGGACGCACCACAGGAGCCCTGAGCTTCATTCAAAGGATCTAACGCCATCATCTCCGCAAGTGTAAAAACCTGCAGTTCACAGGGCGGCCACTCGAGGCTGTCAAGTCCCCGTAGACTCCCATGTTAAAATGATCAACTTCAGAGGGGAATGAAACACGTTGAAAGTCTGGTACAAACTACACTTTTGGTCCCAGTCAGTCACATGTGTTGCCGTGACAACAGTGCAGGGGCGGGGCTTATTTCTATTCCATATCCCGGGTTGAACTTGTGCATAATTAAGGGGCGTGGCCTCTTGAGTGACCCCTGGGCCGACCTTCTGTGGATGCTTGTGGAAGTAGGAGGAGTTTGCAAGAGGGCGACGAGTGACACGTCCAACGCACCACAGGAGCCCTGAGCTTTATTCAAAGGATCTAACGCCATCATCTCCGCAAGTGTAAAAACCTGCAGTTCACAGGGCGGCCACTCGAGGCTGTCAAGTCCCCGTAGACTCCCATGTTAAAATGATCAACTTCAGAGGGGAATGAAACACGTTGAAAGTCTGGTACAAACTACACTTTTGGTCCCAGTCAGTCACATGTGTTGCCGTGACAACAGTGCAGGGGCGGGGCTTATTTCTATTCCATATCCCGGGTTGAACTTGTGCATAATTAAGGGGCGTGGCCTCTTGAGTGACCCCTGGGCCGACCTTCTGTGGATGCTTGTGGAAGTAGGAGGAGTTTGCAAGAGGGCGACGAGTGACACGTCCAATCAGAGCCTCAGAAACACTCTGCAGAGACCGATGTGTGATGTCACGGACGCTACGTCGCTACGTCCGTCTTTGTAGACAGTCAGTGTGCACGGCTTCATAAAGTTTAGTGTTGTCTTTCTTTCTATTTCAATTCATAGACTTCTCCTCATTTTTACAGTTTCAGTGCCGCCAGCGATGCTTCAGGGGGCGTGTCCCCAGACGAGTTCTGGTCTCAGTCAGTTACATTTTGACCTGTGACAACTGGACGGGGGCGGGGCTTATTTCTATTCTATCCAGATTTGAAATTGTGCATAATTATTCTTAGACATCTGAGAAAACTTTGTGTCATTTCAAAAACACTGAATAATTGAAAGACTTTGGTTGATCATTCAAGCTTCATTTCCGTTTGTAAAAATATTTTTTGTCACGATGTCGTTCATCCTTACAAATCTGATTGGCGACCTTGCCATGAAAGTTCGGTGAACTGCTTTTGTTATGTGCTTTTTTTTTTTCGTGCTTTAGAAAATATATTTTGTCGTGCTTGACATTTGACAAGTGGCAATTTAAAAAAAAATAAAAAAAGGAAAGTCTCTGTAATTCACTGCGACCGGGTAATGATGAAATAAAAACAATGATTACATAAAGTAGAGTTTGTTTAAGAGCAGCTGGACTGGATGTGTCTCTCCCCTCTGGCTCTGTCTCCGTTCCACTTTCAAAGTGTCCATAACTGATTCCACTTCACCTGGATTCAACCTTTCTAGTGTAACTGTGATGATTGAGAATCTTCACAGATGAGTCACGTTAACGTCTGCAGACGGGGACACGCAGCTCCGGTCCAACAATATTCGTACTTTCTGAGAACCAATTCATTTGGAAAGAACAAAAGTGTAACCGAAATAAATCCAAACATATCTGACAAGTAAGAGAATGTGATGATGGAAGAGTTATCTGAGGGAAGACATGACAGGGTTTCTTCCTCTTCTCTGCTTTGTCTCGTCTCTGCTCGACATGCACACAATGCACCTCGGTCGCTGACTCGTCAAAGTCGAGCTGTGACAGGTGAAAACTTTTATTTTGAAACGACGAGCATCTTTAACAGACGACTGAGGCGTCTAACGACTGATTTCTGAGAAAAAGGTCTCGAAGATGACGCAGTCTATTTCTCACAATTCCAGGAATCCAGATGCATATCTGACTAATTCTCTCTTTTGAATACTAATAAAATATTGAACTTATTTTTTCTTTTGACATCTACAGAGTTTGTGATCTCCAGCTTTTCATGACAGCGTCTGAAATAAATAAAAGAATAATAAAAAGAACAATATGTGTAAAATAGAGTAAAATATCTGAATGAATGGACTATTTCCATCACTTTAGAATGATCCGTTTTTAATTTACATTTGTTTATCATAGTATTTTAAATTATATCCATTTATTTCAAATTATATGAATATATATATATATATATATTATACTAAATCAAATAAATCATACTATATCATATTATATTATATGTAAGATTATAAGCTGATGGGTATTTAGCGCCAACACGCAACTTCCCCACTCGATGTCATTGAATCTAACATATTACACTTCAGCTGGCGTGAGGCTGAGATGATCTCTGACTTTTCCTTTACGTCAACAGGATATTTATGAGAACACGTAAACATCCAACCACCTCCGACTCCAACACAGATCCAGATATAATTGGATTTCGAAGTTCCTCCTCATACTGTCCGCGCTGTGCCCACGTTCCTTTGATACAGGGCATTAACTTAACACCCTAATCCTGCAGTGGAGCTGTATGTTGAGAGTCGTCTCTCGCCCTCCAACACTTTCTGTTTCTGGGGTTCAAACTGAAAAAAAGATTTTTATGTTTTCTTTTTTTTAAATCAGCGTCAGATCTCTTCCCTCACTCTTTCTCCCACTCAGGATTTTTATTAAAGCGAGGATATATTCAGAAACCCTCGGATCATGACTTCCTCTTTATACATCTTTTATCTCTGTTGGCACGGTAACAAGGAGACAGTTTTCACTGTATGTAGTCGCTGGCTCGGTTCAGTGGGCATCAATATTTCCTTTCCATCAGAGATCACTGAGCTCTGACTGGAAACTCTTCCCCCTGCGCGTAAATCAATGCAGGAGCAAAGTGTTACAGGCAGATGTGTCTCTGACGACACGTGGATTTAAAAGTCTGAGCACCATGTTCCACCTGGAGGGTTCAAGGTGTTAGTGCAGGAGGGAGGGAGGGAGGGAGAGAGAGAGAGAGAGAGAGAGAGAGTGTCTCTGACGACACGTGGATTTAAAAGTCTGAGCACCATGTTCCACCTGGAGGGTTCAAGGTGTTAGTGCAGGAGGGAGGGAGGGAGGGAGAGAGAGAGAGAGAGAGAGAGAGAGAGAGAGAGCGAGAGAGAGAGAGCGCTGCCAACTGCGAATGTTTGAACTTCGGGGCAGAGACGAACGGAGAGGATCCGTCGTTTGACTCAAGTGTCCAAGTGGAAGAGGAACGGGATGGAACTGTGTGAGAGGGCGAGTGACAAGATTCCATGTGGATAAACTAGAGAGGGGGGGGGGAGAAGGAGGGAGAGAGGGAGAGAGAGAGAGAGAGAGAGAGGAAGATAGAGAGAGAGAGAGAGAGAGAGAGGCACAGGGAGAGAAGTGTGAAGAGAAAGAGAGGGAAATAGAGAGAGAGAGAGAGAGAGAGAGAGAGAGAGAGAGTGTCCTGGAAGAGACACTGGCAGTAGCCCCCCCCCCCCCCCCCCCCCCCCCCCCCCCCCCCCCCCCCCCCCCGCCCCCCCTCCTCTAACTCTTCTCTGTGTAGAAAGTTGGAGTCCGCGAACACGCGTGTGCACACGGGCCACACGCTAATGAGGAGGGAGATCTGAAGAAAAAACAACAAAAAAAAACGGTGCCAACGAGCAAGAAAACTCCCAGACTGTAGCCCCCCCCACCCCCCACCCACGTCTTCCTCCTCCTCGTCTTCCTCCTCCTCCTCGCCGCTCACGCTGTTTCCAAGGAGACGCCAGCACATTGGTATTCTGAGGGGACACTTCATCAGCAATAGAGAGCGCGAGGAACGAGGGAGGGCGTGCGAAAGAGAGGGAGGGGGAGAGAGAGAGAGAGAGAGAGAGAGATGGAGATGATGCAGAAAACAAACGTGTGTGGAGAGAGAGAGAGAGAGAGAGAGAGAGAAAGAGAATTGCTAATGTTTAGGAGACAGGGAGCAGAGGAAGAGGAGGAGGAGTGCGAAGGCACCGACGCCATTTGGATTCTTCATTTTTTCCACTTGAGATGATCCAATGATGGCGTGTGCAATTAAACACGTATGACATTTGCCGGGTGTCATTATCGGACCATGCGCTGTGTGTGTGTGTGTGTGTGTGTGTGTGTGACAACAACAACAACAACATGGAGGCCGTGTGTTTACATCTAGACAAAGAGGAGATTCCTTACCCATGAACTCGATGCCCAAGTGATCTGTGGTTCCAGCAGGAGGAGGAGGAGGAGGAAGAAGGGAGAGAAAAAAAAGGGATGGCAGCGTCCAGCAGGAGGAGGAGGAGGAGGAAGAAGGGAGAGGGGGGGGGTGGAGGGGGGGGCGAGAGAGAGAGAGAGAGAGAATAACGTTAGGGGTGTAAGCATTGTGTCACAGCTCATCTGCGGATCACTGTTGACTTGTTGTTTTATCGTGTAGCTGCTGTGTCGCTACTTTTATCGTCTGTCACATGGAGTCAGAGGGCGGCGGTGTGGTGATGTCACAGGAAGTGACACGGGGAGGAACGCATGAACGCACACACACACACACACACACACACACACACACACACTTTCATATGCAAAGATAAAACTGCACAGAGTTCTATCTTTGAATTGGGTTTTTCAAGGGCTTGGTGCATCCTCCTCCAACAGAGGCAGCAGGTACAGGTGGTGCACAGGGTTAGAAGAGAGGGGCGGAGCCTAACGAGGGGCGGAGCCTAACGAGGGGCGGAGCCTAACGGGCGTCATCCAACACCTTCATATAGTCCCATAACCTCCCCCTTTGACTCTGAATGACAGGTTCTCCCTCATGAGGTGACGCATGCATGTAACTTCACCTCTAGATGTCACCAAATCTTACACAATGCACCTTTAAGGGTGATGGAAAAAAAACAAACAAAAAACCCAAAACATTTAGGTGATTATACATTCGTGAAAAAAAAAAAAATTACGTAATTGTTTTGGAACATTTTTAGACGTGACAAAAATGAGCCAAATCGTACACACTGCACCTTTAAAATGGTGTAGTTTGATTCAGGCGAACAAACACCGATGCTCTGTGATGTGACACACACACACACACACACACACGCGCACGCACGCGCGGGCACACACACACACACACGCACACACACACACACGCACACACACACGCACACACACACACACACACACACACGCACACACACACAGTGACCTGATCTGCTGAGCCTGTGTCTCACAGCGGCGATAACAGCTCTGTCCAATCTGCCTGGAATCTTATCAGGCCATGTTAGCACAGATGTAAGCGGATCATTTCTCACTTGAGCGCTGACCCCTGTGACCTCTTGGCTCCGCCCCCTTCAGCCCTGCCTCCAGTGGTGAACACCAGAAACTCTGCTCTCACACGGAGGAAGGATCTGCATTCAGGTGCAGTCACATTCTGACTGAGCCACAAGAAGGTGAAGCTCTCTGCTTTAGAGGCTTTTTAAAAAAAGAGTACTTTTATTCCTATTTAGTATTTGATTCATTGGAATTTACATAAAAGAAAATTTGAATATTTATAAACAACAGAAACACGCAGATAAAAAAGATGAAAACTGCATTTTATGATTTCAAATAGCACAAAATGTTGATCTAATAAAATTGACGGATGGATGATGGATGGATCAATAGATGAATACATACGAAATGAGAGCATCTCTATAAAAATACTATACCCGGTTTAAATAATCAAATCACTTGATGATAAACAAATATACAATTCTAAAAATAACACAAACAATAAGAACATTATCATAATCATCATTATCATTATTGATCAAATGGGATCTTTAGGGAATTCAATGAAAGTATATGACTGAGATTTTTCAAATCAGATTCGACTATTCTAAAAAAATGTAAACAAACACATAATAGCTTGAGTTCATTTTCAAAAATGACTGTGAACTCGTAACTTCATGGTAATACTCGATTACTCTACAAGGACTACTTTAAATAAACTAGCAGCAGAACATGGATGTACAGTAAATGGCTGTGTTCTCAGCTCACCAATACAATTCATGGCAATCCAATTTCATGATCACACACACACACACACACACACACACACACACACACACACACACACACACACAGATATGAATCTATATATCTTGGGGTGTGTGACCCCATTGACCTGCACAGAGGCAGCAGGAGCTGTGGCGCTGACCCGCCTGCCGTCCTGCAGCCCGTACGGGCAGAAGTGTAAGTGTCGGGGCGAGAGACTCAATTTCCCACCGAGCTCGGCGAGCGCAGCCGCGCACTAGAGCTGCCAGGGCTGAGGATTTCATTTAGAGCGGGGGTCCGCCTCGAGCGCAAGCCCCCAGCGGGGGCCACCTACGGCCAGGACGCGTGCACTGCAGCCACTGCACAGAGCCGGCGCTGTCACGGCCGTGAAATGCGCTCCGCTGGAAAGCGGGAAACTTTGCGCCCAGAGCCAAATGCATTATCGGGAAATGAAGGGTGTTTATACATTCCGAGTTTCAGTTTCAGTGGATCCTTTATCTACATTGGATGAGAATATTGTATGAAAATGCAAAAGTGGGAGTCTTTCTTTCAAATGTCTCTCGGCGCGAGCAGCCGCTCTGCCACAGGGCTGCGGCGTCAGACTGTATCTGGGGGGGAATCGTCCAGAGTGGGAAAATGCAGCCCAGAAAAGGGCTGACTTGCGCTTTTGGAAATGTCACGACAAAGTCAGGACTGGCGATAAGAACTGAGACGTTGAGGGTTTCAGTCCTATTGGTCCTCAGTGTACGTTGTATAATGTACAATTGAGACGATACATCAACTGCTTCAGATGCTGATGAATCTCAATTCTAAAGCAATTGCAGTGAATTGTGTGGCATTGTGAACACGATATCTAAAGAAATACTGCAGAACTTTCCTTTAAATCTGGTACAAACATTCACTTTAAGTCAGGGGTGAATTGATTTGGTCCTGGAGGTCAGAGGTCAAAGGTTACGGTCACTATTACCATCTCCTGAACGCCAAAAGCAAAGTCCTTAATATTTGCTGCATATGTTCTTAAACAACACAGATGAATTCACACTCACAGACTGACTGATTACATTTAAGGACCAAAGGTCGAATGAAAGATTGTGATCCTCAAAACAATAAATGAGCACTTTCTTAAAAAGCACATGTGCATTGTCCGTGGGTAAATCTACTAATCCATGTTAAACCTATGACAATGTATCAATGTTTTTCATTTAAATACATCAACCTTCTTCTTTCACCATCATCATATATTATCATAGAGTGTTATAATGTGTGTGTGTGTGTGTGTGTGTGTGTGTGTGTGTGTCTGTTTAGATAAAATAAGTGAGATCAGCCCTGTTTACAATTCCACAGCAGTTCTGGCAAATCTCCTGTATAATTCTGCTGTTTGTGAATGTAAACAAACACATAAACAAACAGTAGACCCCATTAAAATGTCCTTGAAACAGCTAATCCCCCTCATTTGCACTCTACTGCTGAAATAAGCCCAAGAACAAACAGGAAGTCGACATGAAGAAAACACAGCACGTGTGTGTGTGTGTGTGTATGTGTGTGAGATGACACATTTGGTGACCTCCAGTGGGATACACACCCCGCTGAGTTACACAACTGTGTGTGTGTGTGTGTGTTTACACAAACGTATACAGTAATTATGAATCGGTGGTGATGACATAATGTAAATAAACCAAATAGGACTGCACAGCGTGTGTCATGTCCTTTATGTCATAACATATTACGGCACGGCTTCATTGACATTGTTAATTGCTTGGAGTACATGGTGTGTGTGTGTGTGTGTGTGTGTGTGTGTGTGTGTGTCTTTTTGTGCACCAGAGGAAGTTGCACTCCTTACAATGACGACAGAGTGTTTCTATTCTACTCTTTTTTTTATTTTTTATTTCCTCAATGTTGTTGGATAACAGGTATTTTAAAATTAAAACGTCTTTATTTATTCATTTTTTCCCAATTTTTTTTCTAAATTTCATCATTTGCAAATGTAGCCGGAATGAAAAAAAATCACTCAAATGTGAGAAAGTGACATTCTTTGCATCCAGAGCATCGCGAGAACACAGGGCCTCGGCCGAGCGCCGACACTCTGCAGGTTCACAGCTACGTTTGTTGGTTCAATCAGCGCTTGTTCTGTTTTCAATCTGAGGAAATGACTTGAAACGCACCTTTAATTATCTCTCCTCGCCGGTGGGAACATGCATGTGTCAAGACCGCGGCTGCCGGAGGAAGACTAATGAGAGAAAGTGGGAGTGGAGCTTTGACGATCATGGATTCAGACTGACAGAAGTGATGATTATGGAACGGTACAGGAACGACGGAGGCCGGCGTCTGACAGACGACCTTCAGACGACTCCGGCGATCGAACAGCAAACAACATTCTGCCGCAGAATCTAATACCTGCCTGCATTTCACTTCATTTTTTTTTTAACCGTCAATTCATTCCACAGGAAAGAATTTCACTCGTTTTCACGGATTTGTTTCGGACTTGACGGCAAATGACATAATATTCTGCGATGTGACGCAGTTAAAATACATGTTTGTTTCTGCTTTACGCAGATTTGAAAGGTCGATGATGCAAGAAAAACAACAACAACCTACAGACTGGAAACAATAATAATCCATCTCAGTCATATTTAAAGAGACACTCGAGGTGTGTGTGTGTGTGTGTGTGTGTGTGTGTGTGTGTGTGTGTGTGTGTCCGTCCTCAAAGATGCTGCTTCACCTGTGTCTCCTTGTTTGTTCTGATGTGACCTGTGGGTCAGTGTTTGGCCTGCATTTGTTTGATGTGCATTCATTTTACAAATGTATTGAAATACAATAAAGAATAGATGAAAACAATCTACAAATCTATATCCATCTTTATCTGTCTACTTACTTACTGACTTACCATCTATGTAAACACTCTCCTTTGTTTAGTAACTTTAAAGAAACAAACCCTCATCTTCATGTCTGCAGAGATAAAGTTGGAGATAAATGAAAAATAAAAAGTATAAACTGCTGATTGACATGAGTAGAGATCTACGACTCCGATGCAAAGGCTTGTGGGTAAAAGGTCAGTTACATGTTTGAAGTTTAGATTAAAGGACCTTTGAAGGTGCAGATATGTATTATTGACACAGATCAATTGTACTAATGAGGTCGACAATAATGGTCCAACGGAAAGATATAAGAACCTTCAGGAGTCCCTGTAGTTTATATGCCAGTTCTGTCCTTCGCAGTGTCGAGAAATGTTTGAATCCCCCCGTTTTGATGGAAAGAAACTGTGAAAATCTATTGATGACATCATCTCTGCATCAATCTGATCTTTGCATGAAGCAGCTGATCCGATAAAAACGCGCACTCCGTGCACTTCTGTCTGTCAGATCAATGACTTCACAGATGGGGATGAAGGAGCCATTGCATCACATCCCTGTCCCCATCCGACTGAGTGAGTGAGCGAGTGAGTGAGTGAGTGAGTGAGCGAGCGAGCGAGCGAGTGAGCGAGTGAGAGAGTGGCAGCGTCGCTGGAACACGCTACACGCTACTTCCAATTAGCGCTCGGACTCTCAGGATCAAATATTGATATGTTGACAGATGGCGGCGCTATGTGGGGGGGGGGGGGG
>JAFBJT010110007.1:35006-62078 GCA_016785325.1 Chascanopsetta lugubris | reverse complement strand
CTGACTACAGATACTCACACGGAGTATCACCTGACCACAGATACTCACACGGAGTATCACCTGACCACAGATACTCACACGGAGTATCACCTGACCACAGATACCTACATGTGAGTATCAGGTGGTCAGGTGATTACCACAGATACTCCAGGTGATATCAGGTGATGACCACAGATACTCCCGGTGATATCAGGTGATATCAGGTGATGACCACAGATACTCCCGGTGATATCAGGTGATATCAGGTGATGACCTCACCTTGTGTCGGAGGTAAACGCTGCAGAGCGGCGCCACCTCACAGTCTCGGTGGCGTCCGAACACTTTGCACATGGAGCAGGTCGGAGTCTGACACGATAAACAGTAGATGTTGATCTTCTCCTCCTCGTGCTCCTCACACATCAGCTGCTGCTGCTGCTGCTGCTGCTGCTGCTGCTGCTGCTGCTCAGGCTTCAGGTTCAGCAGTCTGACGGGACAGAAGAGTATTTACAGGTTCACTCATAACTGTGTAGTGTAGAGAATTATAGTATACTACAGTACAGTAAAGTACAGTAAAGTACAGTTATATAGTGTATGATACAGTATAGTACAGTAAAGTACAGTTATATAGTGTATGCTACAGTATAGTACAGTAAAGTACAGTTATATAGTGTATGATACAGTATAGTACAGTAAAGTACAGTTATATAGTGTATGATACAGTATAGTACAGTAAAGTTCAGTTATATAGTGTGTGATACAGTATAGTACAGTAAAGTACAGTTATATAGTGTATGATACAGTATAGTACAGTAAAGTACAGTTATATAGTGTATGATACAGTATAGTACAGTAAAGTACAGTTATATAGTGTATGATACAGTATAGTACAGTAAAGTACAGTTATATAGTGTATGATACAGTATAGTACAGTAAAGTACAGTTATATAGTGTATGATACAGTATAGTACAGTAAAGTACAGTTATATAGTGTATGATACAGTATAGTACAGTAAAGTACAGTTATATAGTGTATGATACAGTATAGTACAGTAAAGTACAGTTATATAGTGTATGATACAGTATAGTACAGTAAAGTACAGTTATATAGTGTATGATACAGTATAGTACAGTAAAGTACAGTTATATAGTGTATGATACAGTATAGTACAGTAAAGTACAGTTATATAGTGTATGATACAGTATAGTACAGTAAAGTACAGTTATATAGTGTATGATACAGTATAGTACAGTAAAGTACAGTTATATAGTGTATGATACAGTATAGTACAGTAAAGTACAGTTATATAGTGTATGATACAGTATAGTACAGTAAAGTACAGTTATATAGTGTATGATACAGTATAGTACAGTAAAGTACAGTTATATAGTGTATGATACAGTATAGTACAGTAAAGTACAGTTATATAGTGTATGATACAGTATAGTACAGTAAAGTACAGTTATATAGTGTATGATACAGTATAGTACAGTAAAGTACAGTTATATAGTGTATGATACAGTATAGTACAGTAAAGTACAGTTATATAGTGTATGATACAGTATAGTACAGTAAAGTACAGTTATATAGTGTATGATACAGTATAGTACAGTAAAGTACAGTTATATAGTGTATGATACAGTATAGTACAGTAAAGTACAGTTATATAGTGTATGATACAGTATAGTACAGTAAAGTACAGTTATATAGTGTATGATACAGTATAGTACAGTAAAGTACAGTTATATAGTGTATGATACAGTATAGTACAGTAAAGTACAGTTATATAGTGTATGATACAGTATAGTACAGTAAAGTACAGTTATATAGTGTATGATACAGTATAGTACAGTAAAGTACAGTTATATAGTGTATGATACAGTATAGTACAGTAAAGTACAGTTATATAGTGTATGATACAGTATAGTACAGTAAAGTACAGTTATATAGTGTATGATACAGTATAGTACAGTAAAGTACAGTTATATAGTGTATGATACAGTATAGTACAGTAAAGTACAGTTATATAGTGTATGATACAGTATAGTACAGTAAAGTACAGTTATATAGTGTATGATACAGTATAGTACAGTAAAGTACAGTTATATAGTGTATGATACAGTATAGTACAGTAAAGTACAGTTATATAGTGTATGATACAGTATAGTACAGTAAAGTACAGTTATATAGTGTATGATACAGTATAGTACAGTAAAGTACAGTTATATAGTGTATGATACAGTATAGTACAGTAAAGTACAGTTATATAGTGTATGATACAGTATAGTACAGTAAAGTACAGTTATATAGTGTATGATACAGTATAGTACAGTAAAGTACAGTTATATAGTGTATGATACAGTATAGTACAGTAAAGTACAGTTATATAGTGTATGATACAGTATAGTACAGTAAAGTACAGTTATATAGTGGAGAGAGGAGGTGGAGAGAGGTAGAGAGTGATAGAGACTGAGAGAGAGAGAGAGAGAGAGAGAGAGGGAGAGAGAGAGGGGGAGAGAGATAGGGAGAGAGAGAGGGAGAGAGAGAGAGAGAGAGAGAGAGAGAGAGAGCAGGATCCAGCTAACGTCAACACACTCAGCCTGTTTACCAGAGGCTAAGCTTTGTTTTCACGGCACCGGTGCCTCACACTCCATCCGACCCGGAGCACACTGACTGTGGCCGAGATGAGAGAGTGTGTGTGTGGGCCGACATGTTACGGGTGTCTGGCCGCTCGTTAGCTTGACGTGAAGGCGGAAAGGGCATCATCATCCTGTGTGTGTGTGCGCGAGGAAGGAGCCCATCCACGGATGACAGTTTGCGGTGTAAACGCTGCTGTGAGAGCCGACCCGGTCAAATAAACCGAAAAAAGCAACCCCCCCACCTTCCTTCCCTTCCCTTCCCGTCCTCTGCTGAGCTGAACCGGCAGCTCCTGGTCACGGTGCGGGCAGGGGAGAAGGAGAGCAGCCGGGTGTCAAGATGAAATTCACGGAGCATCTCTCCGCTCACATCACCCCCGAGTGGAGGAAGCAGTACATCCAATATGAGGTGAGTTAGCTTAACGCCACTAGCCGTTAGCTAGCTTATAAGCTAGCTGGGTGTTCGCCGGTTATTTCTGTTCGGAATCACCTGTAAATGTGCTCAATACCTGGCGACGTTTCATTTAATTATTTTTGCCGTGTTGTTACTCAATAATATTTATTGTTTTGGGTTGTTACATCCCCAAACCAGGCAAGTCGGCAGCCCTGGTGCGGTGCTGTTGTGCTAGCTAACGCCGTGCTAGCTAGGTCTGTGTGCTCCGGCTCTGCAGGGTAGAGCCTCGGTCACAGCCAACCGCTGTGTAAAGCCCGGAGCGCCCCCCCATGCGTCTATTCTGTCCCCCACCAGACAAAAGACAAACAGTTGACTCATCATTTACCGAGCTGCTTAATCTTTGCACCCCCCTCTCTCTTTGGTCCGTCTTCAGAGGCGGACCCAGCTCACATCATCCTGGTGTTGGGCAAAGGTCAGGGTGGGGGGAGATGGGGGGGTCACTGGGGTACTGCTGACAGCTCACTCTGCACCCTTTGGTTCATTAATGCTATTAGAGCGTATACTTAAAGATCCAGTGTTAATAGTCATTACAGGCTTATATGGTTTAAAACAAATAGTCAATCCAACGTTTTCAAGGTGGTACAATTACTGTTTTCATCATTGTAGAATGATCCTCATGTATTTAGGGAATTGGAGTGAATCCTCTTTATGGAGGCCGCCATTTTGCACCAGCATGTTTTTTTTAGCTGAACAGAATGTACAAATGTGATTGTTATGATAACTGGAGGCTACAGTGGTTTCTGCCTTCCTAAGCATGATTTATGGCAATGTATAGGTCCTACTCAGAGGATGTAACGCACCCCCCCCCCCCCCCCCCCCCCGCTGGCGTGTGTGTGTGTGTGTGTGTGTGTGTGTGTGTGTGTGTGTGTGTGTGTGTGTGTGTATTCACGGTCATGCCCGGAGGTTTTAGTGTAGGAAAGCAATGGCACTACCTGTGCAGTTTTTGCTGCCGTCACGATTCTGCCTACACTGATTCCACATTGAGCCTTGAGGCTGACAATTGTTGAAAAACACCAACTTTTTACTTAAGTTTGAGCGACAGAATCACAACAAAGAGGAAGAGACAGTCAGATATGCCTGGAATGGAAACTCTAAAGTCAGCAAACAGACCAATCACACCTGTTGTGGTTTGAACTGATGCCACATGCAGTTAGTATATTTCTGAGGAGATGCGTCGTCTCTACTCAGACCACTTTGTGCAACCTTAAGCATAAAGCTGCAACTTCCAACTTTCCCTCTAGATGCTGCTAAATCCTACGCACTGCACTTTGCATTCTTACATGCAGCCTAAACACGATTTATAAAAGGTCCTAATCAATTCTCGCACTTGTGCCAAAACATCGACGGTGACATTCAAATGACAGCTGTCAAGGTTATGTCCGGGTGTTGCTCTCGGTTTGTTTATAAGGCTGAGAGAAGCGACACGCTGAAGTGCTATCCTGGTTATAAGGGTAAAAGCAAACCGTCACACAGCTGGTCTGTGTGCCAGGGCTCATTTCATTATAAGTAATCAATCTGCAATCAGTCCACAGGAGTGATTAGTAATATAAATGTCACATGCTGTCACACAGTACGCTGGGACTGAGGCCACAGGGTTAAACCCGATCCCACAAACAATGGCAGCTTTGGGTTTATTTTGTTTTGTCGCGGCTTATGCATCTGAAAAGGCAAACTTGCTTTGTAGCTAAAGGCTTATTTCCGATCACTGAAAATCCATAGTTGGCCCGTTTCCAAGAGAAACATGAAAATGTGTACAGATGAACATGGATTTTATTCCCTTCATTAATGACCTTAAAAGAGTAGGTTGATTGTGTGTCTCTCTCATGCACATTACCTGGCTGTCATGTGGCTTATTGTGTTTGGAACCTTTCTATCTAAAAAAAACACCATTTTCTGTTGCAACATATTTCCAAAATATTACTAAGAATTGTTGCAAGCATCATATATGTTATGCGGCGGGGCGTTTTCTATTCTCCAGTTACGGTATGACCGAGCATGCAGGGACAAATCATTCGCTGGCGCAGTCCCTGTCATTGTATTTGTCTATAACTCAGCCATTAGATTGGGTTAGGAGGTATAGTATACTATGCTGTTGCCATGCTGTGAGGACAGATGTGGCAGGAGTGCTGCCCCCATGTTTCTGCTCCCCTCTTGCTGCACCCGAGAGCAGCTCTACCTGCAATGCATGGTGCTGGCCGTCGCAGGATTCCCATAAGTCACAGTCGACCCTCTGCGCGGTCACATACTGGTGCAACCCGGTGCCTGCAGCACATTCTGTGTCGCGGAGTTCACCGCCAACCTTTTGTGGAATGAAAAGAAATACCTACGAATGTCTTATTACAATTCAACGGTCAGTTCATTGTTTAATTGAAGCATTCCTCTGTTTTCACAGTCGTTATGATGCACCGCCAAGCCGTCTGGCTTGAAGTCAGATGCTATCGGTCATCCTCTCTCTCTGCTCTTGTGACACATTGTTTTAGTTCTGCGTTCCGTTTGCGGCCGAGTCACGTTAGGCTTTGAGCCAAAGGTCCTTTGCTGCCGGTACAAGTGCAGTCCGATGAACAACTTCAGGAATTGTTTGTAGTAGAATTTACTCCTTTTCGCCGCAGCTTAGAAACCATAACAACAGCCAAAATCGGCTTCTCTAAGAACCAAACGGCCTCCGTTCAGGAGTCAAAACTGGTCTATGATCTTGTGAAATTCTCTGTGCAACTCTCTGTGTCCTGAAATGACTGTAATGTGGTTGTTTTAAAGTTTTTAATTTACTTCCTTGTTGTTGGTCTATTGGTTTGCGCTCTTATTTTTTTAGACCACAAATGTTTTGGGTTTGAACCCCGGGGCCATCCATCCTCTGTGCGTGCCTCCACGGTTCCTCTCCAGCTTCCTCCCCCAAAGACATGCATGTTAAGTGAACTGGCAGCTTGTGAAGAATGGTGGTGTTTGGAAACTGTGGCTCTGCTATGTTTGTGTTGGTTTGAACAGGGCAAGGGTTCAATGAATATTCAATGGTATCAAATGCAGGCAAAATTACTGAGCACAGAGTCTTAACCACACCTGATTCAACCTTCAGGATAAGGCGAAAGTCTTCGCCTCAGTAGTAGTTTGCATCCGTGCTTTTGATTTCACTCAAATGAGACCACAGTTAAAGCCCATGCAGAACGTTTTAAGTGATTTAAGTGACCTGTCCTGTCACTGCGGGTAATAGATCATTGATCTACTTTGCGTGGTCTTGACACGAAGAGATGCATGAGTGGTTTTTGCTGAATGTTATTCCAATAGAGTTGTTTTTGGACAATATAAGATGGTCAGCAATTGATTATCCCCTTCAAAATAAAACCAAGTCTATATTTATCTTGCTGTGCAGTTCTGTTCATACAGCATCAGCACTGTGGGTATTTGTTTTCCCCTTACATTCTTCTTTTTCCTAATATCCTTTTAACTTCTCAGACTCTTCTCAGAGGCCTGGAGGCCTGGAGACCTTTGGTCTGACAAACACTTTATGGGTCAGTGATGTAAAGCTCCAACTTCACGTCAAAGGTCTCCGTAACAGTGAGAAGGGTTTGTGTGATTATAGCTGCGCTGCCTATTTCCAAAGCAGTTTTGCATGGAGTCTGTGTCTTCCAGCTTCCTGCAGTGTGTGGACTCAGACCAGATGTAGCTTGTTGTTCCGTCCAGCTGTACATCTGGCCCCGGGCCCACTTAGTTTTAGCCCTGTGAGGTTGTGAGACCTGGGCCTCTGAGGTTTGCAGAACCATGCTGACCAGGGTTGTTCCATGCACGCTGTGTTTTCTAATGGCAGCTGTGTTTGGGCCAGACTCCTCACGTAGCAGCTAGATAAACAGAAGTGTATTCTGAGCCACTATGATGTGATGGGCACTGACCGTCAGCATCTTAATTTCACACTGGCCCGGCTTTTCAAACATGCCATGATTTATTACAGTTCCAGCTCTGCTCAGATCCCAGGCAGAGGGTCAACGTCCACTTATTTTTTTCCCCCCTTTTATTTGCAGGAAATGTGTGAAATGTTCCGATTCAGTGTGGACAAAAGATCTCAATCACACGGTGTTGACACATTGTCAACATTTCCCAATGAAAATGCATGATGGAGGCAGCTTTATTTAACCAAACTGTGACTAACAGTCAGAGCTGTCGGAAAATATATGCCTATTGGATTAAACAAGCGCTGTGACACTCTACACGACTGCATGGTGGGAGCATCCAGTCAGGCTCTGTGTGTTTTTTTTACTTCCATTAAAACAGCAAGATTGACCTTTTCAAATGTTTCGGAAAGATTGACTGAGACAAAATGGCACCAGCAAGTCCAGAAAGATGCCTTTGTTATGACAGTGTACGTCTCAGTCTCGTCATTGCTCTCATTGTCCAACCAACAGTCCTAAATCAGTAAACAGTAAAAAGCTCCAGTAAGAAGCTGGAACTGACCTCTAATAGAACTATAGTAGCAGCAGTGGCCCCGCAGGGTAACTACTCATCTGTTCATACCCCCGTTCAGCACACTGTGTTTGATATACCTTCCATATGCCATTGACCTGAGGTGTTTTTTACATATTTAAATCATTTCATACCGTCATAAACGTGACCCTGGGTTTGACTTCGTCAACATTTTGCAGCGCTGCAAACTATGTGGCAGAAGCCTTGGTTCATGGGAAGTTAGTTTGCTGATGGTTGCTGGTTTCAGTTGAGGGATGAATAGAGAAGCGGACAGAAAAATAAGGGTGTATCAACATTCTCTGTTTTTAACCGCATTCTCAGCAGACATTTAAAAGTGGGCCGCATAAACAACAATGGCAGATTTGATAGAATACTATGGCTTAATCGCTCATTTTTTTCAGGGATTAAAAAAAATCATAATAAAGTTGTCCCTTAATTCTACCTGAAAATAATCAGCCCTCAAAGTGAAATGAAATGAGTATTACTAAGAGAGTTAATTGGCAATTAATTGCAAGTCAACCAAGGCTATGGAGATTGCATCACCTCTGGGGTGAGACCTGTGATCAACAAACTGTTCTGACTGTACGCAACAACAAACAGTGCCGAGGTCATGCTTTGCCTCTGATGTTCACACCAAGCAGTGCCTTTGTGTTTTGTCCACTTAGTATAATACAGTCATTTCACAGGCGGCTGATGAACATCAGAGCACACTGCTGATGAATATGACATATTAATGATATATTTACAGACTGAACGACTTTACAAAGGCCGTGAGTTTAGTAGGTCAACATGCAATGGACTGTACTTTGGGGATTCTTCTAAATGAAATGGTCTTTTATAAAGTGCGGTCATATTCACGTTTGAACTGACCCTGGTGCTGGTACCTTGAATTCTGTAATGACACCCCATTTATGTATTATATTGTCTCTGTATCAATGCTTCTACATTGCTGCAGTACTAAGATTAAGTCAGTAACAACGATGAAAAATGCACAATAATTGGTTCAACTATGACTTACCCAACTTGCGAGTTAAGTACCGGACGGCGTTGAAGCTGTTGATTCTGCATCAATTAAACAAGAGGGTGCAGCGTCTCGTTATTGGCTGCAGACCTACTGCTAACTTTAGCTGCAGCGGCTCCAGGGCACTTGTCTTTCAGGCTCTGAAAGACTGCACTCTATACACATCTGGTCCATAACTAAGTGGCTCTTCAGGTTGGGCATGTTTTTGGGCAGATCCCAAATACTTTACAAGCAAAGTGCAGAATAGCCACACACAGTTCAATGGTTTTCTCCTCGCCAGTGTCCATAGGCTCTTTGTGCATTGAGCAACTTGAGGCATACTTTCGTATGGCCTTCTTCACTCAAACGTGGCATCAGGTAAAGTTTGCCACTGATTTTACATGAATTGCTTCTTACCAGTGCCAATGTAAGTCTGTCGGTGCCCTGAAAGTCTTGTCTTGGGATGTGCCCGTCTGCACTGTGGATCCACCCTTGTTGCAAGTGTTTGGTTTTGCTGCCTTCTGCAGATTAAAGTCAAACGATAAAAGGACCCTGGAAAAGGAGTGGAAAAAAATGGATCACAAAGAGCTGGCAGAGAACAGGAGAATAAAAAGCGAGGGGATATAGATGTGGAGATGGTGACACTCCACAGAGCCAGAGAGAAGAATGTCAGGAGGAGAGATGAGCCTTGTCCCTAGAAGGCTGCTGGGAATAACTGTAGAGATGGAAGGGAGGGATTAGAAGAAAGAATTTGACATTTCTCAAGGCTTTATTGCCATAATCCTCGCAGGAACTTTTGATTAAACTTCTGTGTTGGACCAAAGAAAGTCATTTGGAAAATGAGAAATGTTCTTAACATGGAAAGATTGGGAAAAGGAAGGAGAAAGAAACCACTGTCCCAAAAGGTCAAAACGATGTGAAAGAGCAGAGTGGAGAGATCCCATCCCTGATTTTTTTTTTTATTAGAATCCAAACTTGCATTCTTTGTCCATCTTCATACATGAGCACACACATGCATAGATCACACGGATGAATAGCTTTTTCCCATAGCTGTCTCCTGTTCACAAAGTCTTATGTAAGACACAGTATGTCAGTTTTATTTCCACTGTCAACCGTCGTATAGTCTACAGTGAGCAGAAATCTTATTCAGCTTTAAAGTTCACACAAAAGTCAAATGAAGGTATTGATTTGAGCTTTCACTTCTGATGAGTATTGACCTTGAAGTGACTTGAAATTGAACAATGCAGTGCAATCCTCTTGTGTTTTCACCGCCTCCTATTCTGTGATCATTTATGTTGCGAGGAACATAGAGGGAGAATAATATGTGGGACTCTCCCATCTATGACAATATGCGTCGTAGGGATGCCATTAAACGAGGCCTGTGGTGTCTCCTCTTAAACACTGATGAGTACTTAGAGATAAACCACTAACTGCGAAAACAGTCGTGCCGCAACAAGTCTGGACCATAGCACCTCCAACGCACACCCTACCTGACTTAAAGGATCTGCTGGTAACATCTTGGTGTGAGATATCACAGGCCACCTTTATAGAGTGCATGCCTCTCACTTTGGAGCTGGTTTGGTTTTAGGTCCATAAGCATGTCAGGGCACCTGTGGTCATAATGTTTTGAATGCTCGGTGTCTACGTGGAAGAGTACTTTAATCAATGTACCGGCCTGCTAACTCTTCACGTTTCCAAATTACTGAAATATGATCTAATCTACATTCAAATCTTTAGATAATTATCCACAAACAAGTCTTAATGTTTGTTTGCTCATCAACCACACCTACCATATACTACACCCAGTGCTGATCAAAACATTCAGGAAGTTCTTGCATTTATGAACTGGTTCAACCTCAAACCAGCTCTTCTAGTCGGTGTTGATCAGATCTGCTCAAGGGAAATTCGGACCTTTTTTACATGAACACAGCGCATCAATGGTTTCTTTCAATAAATCTATAGGATCTGTAGCATTATTGATATGCAAATGAATTCAGATTAATCAATCATTCTCAGTCACCCAAACAGAAGATAATGAGTTTAATTTATTGGCAAACGGTCAAGAAAAAAAAATCATCTATGCTTAAAAAAAAAATCAGTTGAAAGAGCTGCCCAGTCAGATGTTACCGCCGAAGGAAGCCACTGGTCTGGCATGATATCGTTATGCTCCGAACATGCCTCAGTCGTTAGGACTTCGGGGCCACTCGTTGCTTTGCGCGGCATCAACCCAAGAGACTTTCTTGTTGCCAAACACAGCTTGCGTCATCATCTTTGACCCACTTTGACCCACCTGCGGGGACCACTGTGTTCATGGGACACGTGAACCATCC
This sequence comes from Chascanopsetta lugubris, assembly GCA_016785325.1. Taxonomy (NCBI): domain Eukaryota; kingdom Metazoa; phylum Chordata; class Actinopteri; order Pleuronectiformes; family Bothidae; genus Chascanopsetta; species Chascanopsetta lugubris. The sequence continues at coordinate 51,232 of JAFBJT010110007.1, read as the reverse complement.
GAAAACACAAAAATAAGCAACTCAGTGAACGTAGATGTCTTGGGTTTCCACAGGACACAAACGGCAGCACAGTCCGACGCTATGACTCATCTAAGCCCTCTGACAGTTTGGTGTCAAGACATAGTGTTTGCGTCCCCGTGGGTGGGGGTGAGGCAAAACAGAGAAAGGCAGAAAGGGGGGGGGGGGGGGAAAGAAATGTATATTAGAGAAAGGAGAAGCGGTGGAGGACGAGAGGGGGGGGGGGGGGGTTTGATGGAACGAAGAGCTAAAGGTTGCCGTAATGCTAACGATCGGACAAGTTCTTGCAAAAGCGTCACAAAATCAGACGTGCCTCTGAAAACCCGTGGTCAGCCGTAATGTGACGTGACTTGAAAATGACAGTGTTGTGATGCGTACGACGTGCGCACTCCCTTCCGAGCCTTTTGTTCTCGGGTGCCGGCAGCATCTCTCGCAAGCTCGCTAGCTCGGATACAATAGCAACCGTGTATGTACGGCATAATTGCTTAGGAATGGAGTCTGCAAACAAATGGCCGGCAGTCCTTCACACGCACATGGACCATGCAGCCCTGTGTCTGCAGATCAGCGATCCACCGCGGTGGTTTAACGATGTGCGTGGTGATCACCCACAGGTTGTGTGTGTGTGTGTGTGTGTGTGTGTGTGTGTGTGAAGACAACAAGAGGGGAGAGGAAAGGCTCTCGTCTCGAGTTTACAAGGTCAGCCTGAGGCTAAGAGTGAGCGAGGGGAGTAAGGTGGCGAGGGAGCGAGGCGTGAAGGGACAGAAGTAGGGTAATCTGTGTTGATAAGCGGAGCTGTGCCCTCCCTCCCGCAGAGCTGCGTGAGTTTTGTTTTGGAAACTTGCGCCCGAGCACATGCTGAGCCAGCCCACTGATAAAAACACATGCGATTGATGTGCACATTTTTCCCACTCGCATGCACATGCACACGCGCATCCCATGGGCCTGGGGGAGAAGTGTGGGAAAAGTTGCTTGTGTTGCTGTGTCTTGTGCGTTTGCCGCCGAGGGATCGCATGACATCGGCCGGGTGAATCAAGCCGTGAGACGTCGGCTTGTGTCAGTGTCGTATTAGAAGAACCAGCTCCATGCAGCCGTGCGTTGTGAAGAAATTGGAGCCGACGCAACCCAGTCTTTTCTTACTTTTTGGACATTTTGGGATGTGAAGGTCAGTGAGTCTCCCCTGCTGGGAACAGACCTCCTCATATAGGATGCGGAGTTTTGCTTTTCCATTACATGCGTTATATTTGGTGTTGCTGACAAGCAGCGCGCAGTGCTGAGGTGAGGCTTTGTTCCTATTCATCTCCGCTGACCTTGGTCAAGTATAAGAGATTCAAACTCCTCCCACCTGCACCTCTCCAGCCATTTTCAGACATGAAGTCATGCATTTGAACCGCCCAAAAGCATTCCTAACGACCAATAAATCTCCAGTGTTACTTATTTATAACGAGTGCACCACTTCCTGAATATGCAGGAAACATCAGCCTGGGTTTGTTAAAGGGTCTGCTAGTCGCTAGGGATGCATCATGCAAATTACAGCGTGATGTCATGTGACTTTATGGTATACAATGGAAGTATCGGCCGGACCGATGTGTTTGTGTTTGTATGCGAGTGTGGGAGAGAGAGACTTCATGTGACCATTGAAATCACCATATTCATATTAGGCAAAGAAACTGATCCTCGATAGTGTTAATACCAAGACACATATGATCTGATTGAATTTCAGTTTCCCACACATGTTGGAAAATATGGGTTCAATATCGGTCCCAGTGGAAAACTTGACGTAGCCAAAAGCAGGAGGCCCGACTCGGAGACAGCCTCTCATTGGCTCATGCGGACATTGTGTTTGAGTGAAAACAAGCTGTTTGGCCGTGGAGCCGATGGGAATGCTAGCTGAAGTACATGGGTATCGCACAGCAGTGGACCTGACTCCTTTGCTCCCTTCTGCCCCACTACCTGCTGAGTGCTTCATCTCCAGTTACACTGGCAGACTACTCTGTATTGATCCCGAGATCCCCGCATGGATTATACTGTAGCTTTGGTTTTGTTTTCCCTCGGTTCAAAAGGCGAGACACACAAAGACTTGGTCGCTAGGATATAGCACCGTGGCCTCTTGCACGCGGATGGTCCCTTACTCTTACAGATCATTTGTGTTTATTTGCACAAGCCTGTTACTTGCACAACTACACTGGTCTGTCAGTTTCTGTCCATTGACAGCAATGTCTACCCACAACGATCCACAGTTTCCAGTGCTGCCTGAGGTTGATCAGTGGCTATTTTGGACAATCTGTTTGCTCAGGCAGGTGCAGGCAAGATCTGTTGGATGGGCACTTATTCGGTGCATTTGCGACATTGCATCCCACAAATCTTTCGCTCGAGGTCGGATATTTTCCCGAGCAATGACAATGAATCCTGGGAATATTTGAAATTCACGAAAGTGTGGCTCCCATTTCGACTCACCATCTGGCGACCATTGTGGAGCGTGTATGGAGTTGAGCATTTGCGTCGTCTTTGAATGCCATCTGATTGTGCGAAGAAGAAACACACGGGATAAATGTTTCTTTCAAGACCGACGCAGTCCGTTGTTTATCCCCCCCCCCCCCCCCCTCCCCCCCGTCTTTGTCGTTGTTGTGTTGTTTACGTTGCAGCGGCACACCAGTGACTACAGACTGGCCTCCTTCTGCAGCGGAACAACAGAGCGAGTCAAGGTCGCGTTATAGCCTCCACAGCCAGTGGTGCCCCACTGTTCTTTGAGTGGCTGGCAGGCAAGGGTGGCACACAGTGATCCCATTGTGGTCTCGTACCCTGTTGGCATTCTGCAACACTGACTGACCACTCCACTATCTAACCCTCGATCAAGAGCTGATGGAAAAAGAGCGTCTCTGTCCTCCAGCCTCACCAGCACTCACTGAGACTGAACGACTGTTGTCTAGTCGTCCTCTCCACAGCAGAGGGGAGCTGCAGTGGATATATATACATACACGGCAGACTCACTCGCGCAGAGCAGGGGGGGGCGACAGAATGGCCGCATCTACATTCAGCTCTGCATCCACACATGACGTCCGAGACAAACGCACAATTATGATAATCAACATCGTCGTAATCATCCGAGTGAAGAGGGTGAGGCGGTTTCATCTGTCAACAGCCGTCCCTCTCTGTTTGAGAAAATGTGAAAATGAGGTCTGCGCAGTGTGTGTAGCAGTTTTTGAATGTTTTGGTTTTTCGTACGAACAAAGATAAATGATGAAAGATACAAAAGTGAGACTATGATGTGTGAAAATGTCACTAAATGCAGACATTTCAGTCATTGTACCGCTGCTTTGATGTGATTGATGGTGGAGATAAACAAGTGTTCCGTTATTGTGATGTGATATGCTACGTAATAGTCAAATAAAATAAAAACATATTCTTTAAAAACATGCAGAACCACCGTTTGGTTTTGGCTGGAGGTTTTTTGAAACGTTTTTTCAACAGGATGTCAATGTGATCCAATGTCCCTCAGATGTGTATAAACCATAAAAACCATGAATGTACAACCTTGAATATACACCTTGAAGATCAAGTAATGAATTTAACTGTGTCATATTTCATCCAATTATCATCTGTCCTTCATGCAGGCTTTCAAAGAGATGCTGTACGCTGCCCAAGACCAGGCCCCGTCTATTGAAGGTAAGACACACACACAGTGTGTACCTGTGTGTGTGTGTGTGCGCGTGTGTGTGTGTGTGTGTGTGTGTGTGTGTGTGTGCTTCCATTACTTGAACTATCACATTGAATTTGAAGTGAATGGTACGGCTGGTAGTCTGAGCATGTTGTGGGACCGCTGAGGCAGAGGAAGCGAGTACTTGTGTGAGCATGCCCTCACCTGGCCTAAACGGTTTTAATTATAAGTCCATAATGTTTGACCAGAACTTCAGGCCTCATCGAGTCTAAAAATGTCTCAAAAGCGGTTATCAGAGCCCTTATTTTTCATCTGGTAATTACAGGCCTTCGTGTGCTGCTGTGCTGCAAACTGCAGTAGTGATGCGCAACAGTGTGACGAGTGCGTGTTTTCCTCGTACTTATTTGGACCAGGAGGAGTTCCGGCACATGTGCTGCAGCAGAATATAAACAGGAAAAACAATCGATGTTTTCACCACAGTCTTCATCTGTGTGTCATCAGCGTTCACGCTCCCCAGAGGATAAATCACAAAGGCCTGCGTGACGACGTAATGGAAACCCTACCATCGTGTCAGACGTCTAACTAACCCTGTGTATTTAACCTTAAAATACCAACGTTAGCAGAGCGGATAGCATGCTCGATTTTGACGGCTCAGTCTGCAACAGCAGTGCAATCTTTTGCTCACACGGCTTGTTGTTGTTGTTGTTGTTGTTGTTGTTGTTAGTGTTGTAATTACATGACCTCTGACATTTGTCAAAACAAAGTTGTGTTGTGCTGAACGCGCTCCCTGATCATGGCGTCACGTGTAGACAGCAGCTGCAGCCTCCCGTCTAGACATCAGACGTCATGCGTATTAACACCACAACACATCTTCCCTCTTTTTGAAATATCAGAAATGAGATTGCTCATGGGCGGAGTTAGTGATAGCATGGCCTTTGTGACCCCCTCCCTCCCTAAATCTGCGGTATGCTCTACATAGAAATCTATGGTCACATGCTGTCACCTATCTTGGTAGCGTGAATCAGTGGCTGAATCATGGTGTCATATCTGACTGTCTGGCTGCGTGTTATTTTGATTTGTTTTCTTCCCCTTTATTTCAGTTTATTTTCATATTTCCTCTCTGACTTGCAAGTGCAGGCAACAGCTGAAAATCCTTCAATCGTACAAACCGTCCTTTGACATAGTGTATTGGATTACGGTATGTTTTTTATAATGAATTATAAGATTAACGGCTTGATCTCACAACACTGAAACTTGTTCCTAATTTGGAAGAAATCGGGAGTTCCCTGCTCTAAAGGTGCATTGTGTACGATTTAGTTACCTCTAGTTATTTTCCCATTCAAGGCTGCAGTAAAAACATGGTCGCACCCCACGAAGGAAACCCCTTATGGATGTTAACGTAAAAAGTCCCATTCTAGAGTATTTAAAGCCACAATTTGTACATTCGTGTGGTAAAACACTCGCGTATATAATTATGTACTATCCCATTTCTGCCAGTTGATGATGAGACACACTGCACCTTTAATAAACAATGAGCGACGACCAACAAAAGCTCACTTTTTTTTAAGTCTTCATTGAAAACGATCAGTGAGTCACATCTCAAAATGAATCAGCCTCTTCTTTCATTTTACAGAGAACAAATGCACATTCAACTGATTCCATGGCGACAACAGACCGAGACACGGGCAGATTTCAGAGACGTTGGCTGTTATTGCTCCTCATGAGAGCGAGAGTCTCATTAAATAAATCTCCCTAACCCTCTATCATTCCACTTCTCCTCCCACCTCGTGCTGTGCCCCCCCTTCTCACGATCTGCTTCACTCGTACGCGCTCACTCCGTTTCCGTTGTCGTCCGTCTCCGTCTGTCCTCGTCTCCAACACGTGACTGACTTTGGCTTGAAACCGAAGTCTCAAAGTTCCTTCAAACACAGCAGCTCGACACAGCGTCACCGTTTGCTTTGCGAAGCACTTACAAAAAACACAACGCGACTGCGAGATCCACTGGAGGTGCTGTGTAAAAAGGTTTACGTACAAAGTGGAACGACGACAGCAGCGATTACACATCTGAGATCTTTTAATGACACCAATGCTGCTCGTGATGAGAGAGTTGCATTCATGTTACGAGCGTTCGGAGTAGTAATTCATGCAATTAGCTGAAATCAAGTGTGGAAAGAGCAAGTTTACTGTTTGAAGGCAGTTTCGATCTTAAACGCTTGTAACGATCCATCTGTCCCCGTAACATGTTAGCTTAAGCCTTAGTCGATGCTAACACGATCTAACTAGGGGGAAAAGATACCAGTTGCATTTCGGTGCAGCATTTGAAGTCGTATTCAAGTGCATAAATGAGGCCACGACGGGGTCGGAGACGAGGTGACACATATAATTAAAGGATTCAGGCTCGTGATTCGTATTGGCGCATAATTCCAGTTCGATCGTTCTCAAAGATAAAATGATCTTTGTTGTCATGTTGTCATCCGCTCGCACATGATGTCCTTATCTGACTACTGCAGAGCTGTGATGCCACAGCACCTCTGCACTGGGTGGCTTCCAAGAAGGAGCAAAGCAGGGTGTTGCTGCAAATGCGCCCCCCCCCCACCCCAAAACCCACCAATTGTCAAATGGAAAAGTACAGCCTATTACTGGGAGACAGACATGTCATAATGATAATAATGATAATAATCATGATGGCATGAGCTGAGACACACAGGGAAAGAAGCAGAATAAGCCCAAAAAGGGATAAGGAGATTACAGGAGTCTGGCTGCAGTGGTTGGTTGTTTGTGTGCAGGTGAGGGAGAGAGAGAGGGAGAGAGAGAGGGAGAGAGAGAGGGAGAGAGAGAGAGAGGGAGGGAGGGAGGGAGCGAGGGATACTCCAATTGAGTTAATTTGGCGTCTTGTCTAAAAGCAGCCGGTCTGAAACCTATAGTGAATCAGCGAGTGAGGCCGGCCTGACTCCAAACCAGCTCCTCGCTCTGTGGTCTGGTTGTTGTTGTTGTTGTTGTTGACGACGTGACAGCGGCTCCATGGTTCGTGGTTGGACACACAGGTTCACTCTGCTCAATTCGTGTTTGCCGGACTCCAGACTCCATCCCAGCCCCGGTGTCTGTCCCAGAACCATGCTCAGGTGGTGTCGACACCCACACGCTGAAAATGCTGTTTGCTGAATAGAGAATTTTGTGTGTGTGTTTGTTTTTTGTGGTGTTCAGGAAGTGATGGAACGGTTTACAAAGTCACTGATACTATAGGATTTTCTTCTTTTCAGGTTCTGTGCATCTGTGTGGACAATAATATTTATTTAATTTTTTAATTTTTTATCTCATCTCATTCAGAGCACTAAAACCTTTTATTGTGCCGAATTAAGTCGATACAATTTTCACACGACTTGATGAGATGAGAGATAATATACTTGTATTATTCCTCCGTAAAGAAAATTGAAAAATGACAACAGCCCAAGGATGTGGGGGGAAATCCGGTGAGAATACGATAATGAGTGAAAACAGAAATACAATAAAGCGTAAATGATATTATTTGTAGAAGACCTTCGCTAAATGTCACGAGTAAGTCTGAACATTCCAAGTGTAACGGCAGCTGCTGAATGTCACCCGAAATAACGGAGTAATTACCGACTGTAGGGAACGGAGATAAATACGTGACGACAGCATGGAAGTGATCCTCTCGCATGTGAGGAGGAGGCTGCGCTGCTCAGCATGAGCCTGATATCAGGGCCGTTTGTTTGACGGACTGCCAGAAACCTGATGGGATCAAGTGTTCCGACAAATGCCCAGTTAGTCAGGGTGGTCTGAACACTTTGTTTAATAATTGTTGCCCTCTATTCAGAGGCCGGTGTCCATTTTGTTTGAATACTGTACATCAGCCTCTGCTTGGAAAAGATTCAGTTGTGCTATTTACAAATGAGTGACCACCAATGCGCATAAATGAAACGCTGTGATCCTTTGGAACCAGGAGTTAAACCTGCTCTGATCTGACACAATAATATCAGGAGACGTGTCCCTAAGTACAGTATTTGACACTTTGCTTCACAGACCAATCTTTCAAGCGTTTCACAGAAACAACAATGTAGGACTTTGAAGTTCTGAATCTGGACAGGCTGTCATGCTGTCTCTCTGCTCCGCCTGCTGGTCAGAGCAGGAAGGTGCGGGACGCAGCTGTGCGTCGACGCAGGGGGACACTCGCAGCCGCGCACAAAGGCTCCTGTTCACTTCCTCCGTACATTTGGGTGCGATCAAATCCTGCTCATTCACCTGACGACCCCTCTCTTCCCACAGTCACAGATGAGGACACGGTTAAGAGATACTATGCCAAGTTTGAGGAGAAGTTCTTCCAGACGTGTGAAAAAGAGCTGGCCAAGATCAACACCTTCTACTCGGGTAACGTTTGCCACCGATCCCACTGTTCTGCACCTGCAAACACGCACATTCCGTCCTTATTTCTTTCCCGCTTTCTCCCCGTCTCCAGAAAAGCTCGCCGAGGCCCAGAGGCGCTTCGCCACGCTGCAGAACGAGCTGCAGTCCTCGCTGGACGCTCAGAGGGAGAGCGCCGCCATCGCCAACGGCCTGCGCCGGCGGAAGACGGTGTTTGCCCTGTCGCAGCAGGAGCGATGCACACACCGCAACATCAAGGATCTGCAGCTGGCTTTCTCCGAGTTCTACCTCAGCCTTATACTACTGCAGAACTACCAGGTGCACAACAGCTCACACACAGCTGGACCACGCGCAGCGGCACTTAACTCCTCCTCCTCCTCTTCGCATCCAGGGATCAGCTGGTTTTGACAGACACTCATTCTTCTCCCTCTCTCTCTCTCTCTCTCTCTCTCTCTCTCTCTCTCTCTCTCTCTCTCTCTCTCTCTCTCTTCTCCCTCTTCCCCCAGAACCTGAACTTCACCGGTTTCAGGAAGATCCTCAAGAAGCATGATAAGATTTTGGAGACGTCGCGGGGCGCCGACTGGAGGGTGGCGCACGTGGAAGTGGCTCCGTTTTACACCTGCAAGAAAATCACACAGCTCATCTCCGAGACCGAGGTACAACGTGAAATCACAAAGCACCTACATATGAGGAGAACCGTGAGACTTGCCAGCGTTATGACAGATGTTATGACCCGGGAGGAACAGGACAAACCTCTAAATCCCGCCTCCCCCTCCCCACCTCGGTTTCTTAGGCACTGGTCACAACAGAGCTGGAGGGCGGCGACAGGCAGAAGGCCATGAAGAGGCTGAGGGTACCTCCACTCGGAGCTGCTCAGGTCAGATATTTGCACACAAGCACTCACACACACACACACACACACACACACACTCACACTTTTTCGATGTGACATTGATTTGCCCGTCACCCATTTAAAAGCCAGTTTTCTTGAGTTTCTCAGCAGCGTCAACCTCTGTAGCTCTGACCCCTGCAGAGACGCAGCTGCTTCAAATCGAATGAGCTTCACTTCAGCTTTGCATCACTGCCAAAACAAATGATGTGTTATTAAATCTGCGATAAAAGGATACTGTGTGTTTTGAAGACTTAATGAAATAAAAGAGAAAACAGCAGCCATCGAGATATAATTACTTCTGTAAACGATGGATGGATGGAGGGATGGATTAGTTATCTTTTTACTGAACAAGAGCTCAGAGTTTCACTTTCAGATATTCACACTCTGATCAAATGTCTACATGATTGATGTAATCCATTCTTCTCTATCTAGAATCACTAAGATTCACTTTTCTTCTGTTGTTGTACGTTGTGTCATGTCTCCAGCCTGCTCCTGCCTGGACCACGTTTAGAGTGGGACTTTACTGTGGAGTGTTCCTCGTCTTAATGGTTACTGTGGTCATTGCAGGTACAGAACTCACACACTCTCTCACACACACACACACACACATTTAAAGGTCTGACTCTTTAACATTTGATTGTCTGAATGTTCATGTTTCTCTCATCTGTCTTTACCATTAGGAGCTGTGACGATTCGTAGTGCGGATGTTTGGCCTATGGTCAGGATCTACAGGGGTGGATTCCTCCTAATAGAGTTTCTCTTCCTGTTAGGTAAACATGTACACACACACACACACACACACACAGATGCTCCAATGTTAAAGTTGTTGATTCATTGTTTTATAAAACCTATTTGATCTGAAATCGTTGTCACATCCTTGTCTCGCTGTGTCCTCTGAATAACCTGCCTCCTGTCTCCTTGTTCCAGGCATCAACACGTACGGCTGGAGGCAGGCAGGCGTCAACCATGTGCTTATATTTGAACTCAACCCAAGAAACAACCTCTCCCATCAACATCTGTTCGAGGTCTGAATGCACACACACACACACACACACACACACACAGACTGACATGTGTCTGCAAACATGCTAAAACAACTTAGAATATGCTGTATGTTGATATATAGTTGATTGTATAAACATGGAAAGATGATGATGGTTGTATTGTTGAGCACTGTGACTGAGTCTGTGCTGTGTGTGTGTGTGTGTGTGTGTGTGTGTGTGTGTGTGTGTGATGTGCAGATTGCAGGTCTGCTGGGTGTGCTGTGGTGCGTCAGCCTGCTCTCCTGCCTCTTCAGTGACAGCATCCTGGTACCGATGCAGGCCAACCCTCTGGCTCTCTACGGCTTCTTTCTCCTCTTCCTCATCAACCCCTTCAAGACCTGCTACTACAAGTCACGCTTCTGGCTGCTCAAACTCCTGGTAACACAAATCATCACACAGACTATAAATAGTATATTCACGTGTTTGTGTGTGTTTGTGTCTCAAGAGAACATGAAAATAAATACACATTCCTCCCTTTGTTTGTATTGATCTTTCTAATTTTGTCCTCCTCCACAGTTTCGAGTGGTGACGGCTCCGTTTCACCGCGTCGGCTTCGCAGACTTCTGGCTGGCTGATCAGCTGAACTCCCTGGGCGTGGTTCTGATGGACCTGGAGTACATGATCTGTTTTTACAGCTTTGAGCTGGACTGGAAAAAACACGACGGACTCATCAGCAGCAGAGGTGGGGCTGAAAGACAAAAGTTACTGAGGACTGCGAAGATTGATCCGCACGTAACCATGACCCCGCTGTCTTTCCTTTCCTCACGTTGTTTTGCAGGAGGGGACGTGTGCAACTCCTACTCCTACGGCGTCAGAGCTGTGATCCAATGCCTCCCTGCCTGGTTCCGATTCGTCCAGTGTCTGCGGCGTTACCGCGACACCAAACGGGCCTTTCCTCACTTAGTCAATGCTGGGAAATACTCCACGTCTTTCTTTGTCGTCACCTTTGCTGCCCTCTACAGTACACACAAAGGTAGTGCAGCTCTCCCTGTTCAGATGACATGGTTGACTCATGAGTACTCCTTGATTTTTTATTTTTTATTTGAAAGACTTGTTTGGGCATTTTATTAATGTCACTACAAGATTTGATTTTAGTCTATGAATGATGTGATGATTATATTTTCCATGATTAATTCCCTCACACCACTTGAGGTCTTTTATCAAATGACTGCAAAACAGATTCTGCCCCAGTCTTCAGTGATTCTGTTTAAATTCTGAATGTTTAGAATGAATCAGCTTTTACAGTTGTGTGTCAACAGGCCACAGAATTTTAATAACCAGACAATTCTTTATCGATATTTACATTTTTGATTTGACTTTGATTTTTCAATCTTTAAATGACCTCCTGCTTCATCCCATCTCTCTCCTCCTCCTCCTCCTCCTCCTACTCCTCCTCCTCCTCCTCAGCCTCAGCCGAAACACACGCTGACGCAACGATCTTCTTCTACCTGTACATAAGCAGTTTAATCATCAGCTCATGTTACACTCTGGTCTGGGATCTGAAGATGGACTGGGGTCTGTTTGACCGTAACGCTGGAGAGAACACTTTCCTGAGAGAGGAGATAGTTTATCCTCATAAGGTATTCATCCTGTTCCGCACAGGGACGACACACTCCTTTGACCTTTGCTGTAAAGCAAACAGGCAAATAGCGATGCGTGTGTGTGTGTGTGTGTGTGTGTTGGTTATACAGATACAGTTTGATTGTTGTGTTCCCTTATGTCCACACAGGCTTATTACTACAGTGCGATAGTGGAAGACGTGTTTCTGCGTTTCTCGTGGACTCTGACCGTCACTCTCAGTGCAGTGACGGGCTTTCATGGCATCTCTGACATCCTGGCCACTGTACTCGCCCCAATGGAAGTCTTCAGGTGCGTCTGTCGTCTCTCTTGTGTTCGGACGTTCACCGGGAAGGACTGAGTCGATTCGTGAGCTGACGGTGAGGTTTTTTGTCCCTCGGCAGACGTTTCGTGTGGAACTTCTTCCGACTGGAGAACGAGCACCTGAACAACTGTGGTGAGTTCAGGGCGGTCCGAGACATCAGCGTGGCGCCGCTCAACGCCGACGACCAGACGCTGCTGGAGCAGATGATGGACCAGGAGGACGGCGTGCGGAACCGACAGGGCAAGAAGAGCTGGAAGAGGAGCTACAGCATGAGTCTACGCAGGCCACGCCTGGCCTCACAGTGAGTTTTATTTTTCATTTTAACTTTACGTGTTAAACCGCAGTTAACTCACGGCGGACCACGCACACATCTAACACCCTCTCCTCTCACCTCCAGGTCCAAGACCCGTGACACCAAGGTTTTGATAGAGGACACGGACGACGACTCCTGACATCAGGCCACGCCCCTCGCCTGGGTCCAGAATTTGTTCAAAGGAGGGAACTCCACCTCCTAACTGAGGAATTACCCGGCGAGTTGGGCGTTGAACTCTCAAACCAAGGACACGTTTGAAGGTCCCATGCCTTCGTTTTTCTAGTGCAGGAGCCTCTGCCAGGTGTTGGAACTACCTTCAACCAAGGAACTCGAACAAACATCCCAAGCCCGAAAGGCCATCCACCTCCTGCTGTTTCCTTCAATAAGACCCAGGGAGGGGCCTATCACTTACTCTCCACCCGACCCAGCGGCGGGCGACGGATACACCCACAACCACGCAGAGGCGGACACCAGACCTGCTACACTCACACCTTAGCCATTGCTTCGGTTCTCCTCGAAGCCTCAGCCTCGCATGAACAACGCAGCTAAGTGGAACGCAAGCAGATTGCACTGACTGACTGACTGACTGACAGGAAGTGTCCCGGCAACCTGTGGGTGCCACGCAACTCCGCACAGGAAGTGACTGCTTTCAAGTTGACTGCTGTTTAAATGTTGAAATATTTTACTCTTTGCCTTTAGCTGTTAGTCTCCTCCGAACACTCCCAGTGTCCAGGCCTTGGATACACGACCATGGACCACCTCAAGAGACCTCAACGTTCACCTGTAGTTTTTCAGTCCAGGAGCGAACTGAAGCCCGTCGGTTCCCTCTCTGAGAATTCACGGGGGTTATATATATATATTTTTTTTTTCTTCTCCCTGAACTTTGGCGTTGACGCTGGCCAACAGAAAATGTGCTGCTGACACACATTTGGACTGTCCTCGCCCTCCAGCTTGTCGCATCATCACAGAGCTGCCTACCTGCACCTTACATGCTTTAGAGACACACACACACACACACACACACACAGACACACACACACACACATGCACTTTGTAGGAAGAGTCGGTCGGAATACCTAGTGTGTGTTTACCAACGCACGGAAACAGCGATTTTAATATATTTTATTGAACCTGGATTGAGAAGACACACATGCAAACAAACAAACAAACACAGACTATAGATTATTTGTTACCGTGGTTGTTGTAAATATGAAATGGACCAAAGCAGGAGGCGGGTGCGAAGATATTCTAAGAAATGTAAGCAACTACTGAACGGAACAGCAGCTGGAATGACTGTTCAGCCGCGGAGCTGAGAAGGAATTTTTATGTTGGTGTCAGGAAGGATCGTCGTCTTAAATGTCCCACTCCCAGTCAACCTGTGTGAAGAAATTGCTGAATGTATGCCAACGTATTTATGTCCGGATGTGTGGGAGCGACGCCTGGACATCACATGTCAACCCACTTAGGGGGATCACCTTCCAACTCCTTCAAGAAATGAACTGAAGATGAATCCAGTGGATTTGTTTTTTTATTTTATTTTGTGCCCTAAAATCTTGAACACGGTTTTATTGGAAACTGATTTAAGGAAGAGTTATTGCCATCTGTGAAACCTGTTTTGTGAAATGTGGGGTTGATGATGTGGAGGAGGAGGAGGAGGAGGAAGAAAAGGGGATGTCACCTATCTGTCACATGCCTGGTTCGAGCTATCAGTCAAAACTCAATGGTCTAAGTGGCTCTGGTTATGTTTACACTCATAAATACAAACATCACACAAGTCATTCCGAGTGTTTTTCAGGATTCAGGATGATGGGGTCAGAAATATGATTTCTTGGCAGCTTAAAAAAAAGGTGACACATTTGTTATAATCTTGTATTTGGTCCTTGTGAGGTAGCAAGAAAAATGGCTAAATTGACCATTTATGTGCAAGCTAAAAATCTTTATTCCCCTTAGTCTATTTTTACACTCTTGAAATTGTCAAAACACCATTCCACCCTGTGTGCAAGAGTTAGGTGAGATCATCTCTTTTTTTTTGACTGACAGACCTGAATGTTCAAATTCTTGTTTTCTTGACCTCAGAATGAGCCCTTAATCTTTACATCATAAATCCCCCTTGAGTCTTAATGAAGGCCACCGTAGATTCTCCTGTGAGAAGGCTCTGTGATTGTTTGTTCTCACTGCCTCTGTCTTCGAAACATCCCATCGCACACACACACACACACAAACACACACACACACTCATCCTCCATTTTGAGAAAACCGTTGTTTTCTCTTTCAAGTTGCACTTTTGTTTTCTTTTCTTTTTATCTTTAACAACAACCAAGTTGAACATTGACTTGTTTTACTTGTGTTTTTTGTGAATACAGTACACTTTGATGAGACAGCCGCAGATAGGTAACCGGACTCTGAGCGATATGGACCATGTTGTTGTTTCATTCCATTTCTACATTCCACAGTTTACCTCTCACTCCATCACACACTTCCACAACACTAGTCTGTAAAGTAGTTTCAGAATGTGACTGATGGGTGAAATCATCCCCCCCTGCCCCTCTTCCCCCACGTCAGTTGAATAAAACCAACAGTAGAGGGCAGTGCTGGGTATCAAGGCTCCGTACGTGTGGTGACGCTTCATGTTTGGGAGACTTGAGGACCATCACAGTTGACGGTGAATGTCTGATTGGTTTTCCATTTTGAAACTGGAAATGGCTTGATACTATTCCATACTTCAAAACGTATATATTTCTTGAGAAAACATGTTAAAGGTGCAGTGTGCAAGATTTCTGCTAAACCATTTCAGTTTCCGTTAATAGGAAAGGATTGTAAAAATAACTATCCTGGTGTTTTAAGGAGTGTTTAATCACCTGAATGGGTAAATAGTTCTTTTTGTTTGCGTAGAATGAGCACTTTATGTTTTTATCCTCTGTACGGGGGCCACCATGTTGTTACGGTAGCCCACCTGTCCAGTTTGAATCATAAATGAAGCCTGCCATTTGTTTTTGCAATGTTACCACAAGAGAGATCAGTCACACTGTACCTTTAACAATCTTTGTTTTGGTTTTTTCACCAAATCAGGAACAAACTCTTTGTGTACCCAACTCTTGTCTGATAAACCGTTGTCTATCACTTGATGACTCGGATGTTCCGACGACGTTCCCAACAGTTCGCTGAACCGCTTGCTTCTGAACGTGATCTCATCAGCTGCTTCGCAACAAAGTGGCACGCACAGTCTGCCCATTTCAGACTGTTGTGATGCATTTTTAAAGATTCTCATCCTATCAGAATCCAGTGTGCAGTAGCATTTGAGAATGAAGTCCTCACGTCCGAAGCAGATCGGGTTACGCTGACGGTTGTGGTTCGTCCCCACATGCACCTCCACGGGGTTTATGTTCTCAGATTTGTCTCAATTGGCGGAACAGGGTCGTCGCCGCCGAAGCCTGAGCTGAGCTCAGTTTCCGTGGCAACGCTGCCCCCCCCCCTTTTGTGCGCGTCTGAGACTTTCCTGGTGGTGTGTTGCTGCAATAATCTTGAAGATTTGTTTTCTGCTGAAGTGAAGGGTTGTGGTCGTGGATTCCAGATGTTTGTGTGTTGGTACAGGGCTGTCACCTTTTTTTGGATCAAAAGCTAGTTTGAACATGTGATGCGTTATTTGTTATTTGCTCACCCCCCCCCCCCCCCCCCCCCCCCCCCCCCCCCCCCCCCCCCCCCCCGTGCCACCCCCCCCCCCCCCCCCGCCCCCCTGCATACTCTGACAATCAAGATGTCTTTGTTTTCTTTTCCTCCCCATAGATGAATTAGGAGAACTGGATACAGGATTTGTGCCAAGCTCGGACGCAAAAAAAACATAGTGGCCAAATGGTGGTACTGCAACTTCTGTGTCATTCCGTGCCAGGGTTCGGTTTATCAACCGTAACCAGAGCTAGAGGAAGACGCCAGTGCTTTATGGGCCAGACGTTTAGATGCAAATGAGTGTGTATATATATATATATACATGTGTGTGTGTATACATACACGTACATCGTTTTAGTACTTTGAGCAGCTTTAATAGG
>JAFBJT010110007.1:0-34943 GCA_016785325.1 Chascanopsetta lugubris | reverse complement strand
GCACTCAGATGGAAAGCGTACTGGTGGTGACCCAGTTGTTTTGTTTATCTTGTACAAAGTCGACAAACAGCCTTATATCTGTTCATTAGTCCACCGCCGCTGGTTCAGCACCTGAAACACTCACTCGTACATGTTTTCAGATCGTCTGCTCAGGACAGCTTTGCTCCTCCTCCTCCCCCTCCTCCTCCTCCTCCTCCTCGTCCTTTACACGTCACTGTCGTACATTCCTCACGAGTCCAGAGGCCACTGTCACGGTCAAGCTCACAGTCCCGGTGGTCCCGGGCTGTTCATTATATGAATTCCAAGCGGGTTCGTTGAAAAAGGCTGGGATTCAAACAAAATTGGCAGTCCTGTTCCGGTGACCTCTGACCCCGTGAGGCCCAGACCACTTCCCTATACAAGCCCCCCCTGCATCATCCGGCCCCAGAGCATGGCGCCTCTTAAAGGATGTCAGGGTTTGTTTGATTGTTTGTTTGTTTTTTGACACAAAGCCATACTGTTGATACAATCATATTCTTATTATGCACCATAAGCTTCGTTTCCCCTCCGACGAGGCGACGCCTCGCTGACTTTTCATGCTCGCCGGCTCCAAAGCCCCTCAGACACGGTCTCCACCTGGAATCAGAGTCCTCTCAACATCCACACACACCTGACCCAGAGTTGTTGATTACACAATACCCTATATGCTGATGAATATATTGATTAGAAGCATTGTATAATCGGTGACCGTGCTGTGGCTGTTGTCTTGTATTATACAGTAGCAGCGTCATGCTACAGAGGTGCCTGGTTCACCCAAATACCCCCCCCACACCCCCCCACCCCTCACCCCGTTACAGTTTTTTTCAGTAAAAACAGCTCAAACACGTTTGTGGCTCTGTGGCGTGTTTCTTGTTGTTGTTTACATCATTTTCAAACATTTGGGTCTATTTTTAAAAGCGCAAGTAGTGATTAGATTAGTGGCTCAGACTATACAAGTACATTTCACAGTTTTGATAGATGTGTAGCAAACTTAAGTGCGTGGGTTTTCATTTCATTAAAGCACTGTTGTTGTTTTTTAAAATATATCGATGATATACTAATTTACTTTTTCAGTTAAAGGTGAAATGAAAAAATTGAGAGGTGTCCTCTCGGGGTCACTGTCCATCTTCAACTCATTCGTGTATTTGTTGTATAGTACCATCCATGATTTATAGTAATATGAAGTTCATATAGTACATTTCATACAATGCTGTAATACAAAGTGCATGTAGTACATGTTATGTAGTGCAGTAACGTACTCTGCCCATAGTACCTTTCATGTGGGGACGTAATATGAAGTGACCTTTGAGGTAGTGCTGCAGCACTATAATGTGCTGAGAGTACATTGTAGTACTTTTGATGTAGTGCTATTAGAGCTGACATGTATGAAGTGTATTGATAATAGAGAAGTGGTCCATTGATGTTGAGTTTAGTCACTTTAATGCAGAATATTTATAGACAGTCGTTTCAACTCAGTGCAGTAATGTATCAAGTATACAGTGACCTCGTGCTCTTATCTATATAATGTAATTAGTCCTGACAGAGCAGTTCTCTCTCTCTCTCTCGTTCTCTCTCTCTATCTCTCTCCTCCTCCTCCTCCTCTCGAAGCCCCGCCCCCTCCACTCTCTCCTCCAGAAGTCGCGGCTCTCCACCGGCAGCAGCAGTGAAATGTGACCGGCGCAGGCGGCACCATGAACGGGACTCAGCTCAGCGCACTGCCGGACGAGTCGGAGCAACTGGATCCGCATGTGAGCGGCCTGAGGCGGCGAGCGCTGCAGGAGCTGCCCGCCGTCACCACCTTCTCCCGGGGCTTCCTCATCAAGTTCCTGCGGGCCAGGGACTTCGACCTGGAGCGCTCTCTGAAGGTAACAACAACAACAACAACAAACAATAACAACACAAAGACACACACACAGCAGAACACTGTGTACTTGTTGTGAGTGTAAAGTGTAAAAGAACTTTAGAATCAATTAGAGAGACGTTGGGTTGTTGTGCACTTTCTATTGTGTGTGTGTGTGTGTGTGTGTGTGTGTGTGTGTGTGTGTGTGTGTGTTCAAGGGGTTGACCGATAACTACCAATGTTTTGTTAGCACCGATTCCAATAACACTTCATCAGCATGTCAGTGAGACCATAATCGAGATCTTTCAGTCAAAATGGAGAGTTTAGAATAATTCAGACAATTTGTGATACATAAGTGTTTGGTTGCATTAATTAAATGTTCCATCCAAAGTTTATTCTGATATATATTTATATATTAGAACATTCAAATATGATCACGCTCAAATACAATACATGAATAGGTAAATAATAGAAAAAAGTAAAAAACAAGATTTAAAAAAAATCTTTTTGAGGTTTCAGAAAATTATTTGGATTGAAAAAAGAAAGATATTGAAATAAGTTGTTTCAACGTAAATACTAAAAACCAGTGAAACATGCAGCACATTGAAATTCCACTGAAATTCTCATCGCGGAGGTTTCTGTAAGAGGAAACTGTATTGAGATGAAGGAGCGTCTCAGTAAAATGACATGAACTGAAACGAAAGATGAAAACAAGTCGAACTTGAAATGTGAGCGACAACAAAAGTCAGGATTGATGATTCTTATAGAGTGACAGAATAGCACACACCCGAACACACACATGTGATGCGCTTCACTTCATGTCGAGTCTCCATGAAAGTGAAACACAGGTGCAGCTCGTATTGATTCAGATGACAGGATGTTTTCAGACATAATGAGGCGTGTGTGTATGTATGTACGCGCGCATGCGCGTGTGTGTGGGTGTGTGTGTGTGGTCTCACTGTGACTCATGCACACTCTGATGAGACGAGCTCAAATGTGCAGTGACAGATCACATGAGTCCTTCTCTTATCCATCTTGCCTCGTCACAACTTTTTCTTCCTCTCCCGATAGTCAAGTTTGATTCATCCATCCACTCCAGGCCCAAATTCATCCAGTAGACCGGCGGTGTATCTCCAGTATTTACCTTTATCTCACCACACTGCGCAGTGATGCTGTGTCACCGCCTCCGTGTCAGAGTACGGGCGGAGCTGTGGACAGACTGGAGCAGAGTGGGTCTGAACGGCCTGTGGTTCGACTTCCTGTGTGATCTCTTCATACTCTTCGGTGTTCCTCACCATGTCGTGTGTGTGTGTGTGTGTGTGTGTGTGTGTGTGTGTGCAGCTCTTGCTCAACTACCAGCTTTGGCGAAGCGAGAGTCCTGAGATCAGCGGCTGCCTGTCTCCCTCCTCCGTGCTCGGCCTCCTGGACGCAGCCTATCACGCCGTCCTGCCTCAGCGGGACCACAGCGGCAGCAGGGTGCTCATCTACAGGATCGGTCAGTGCACCACACAAACACCAGCAGCCGCGTCCTTTAGTGTCTCCTTTAAAAGGTGCAGTGTGTACGATTTGGTGACATCCAGAGGTGAAGTTGCGAGCAGGAGAACCTGTGTTCCGTTGGCATTCAAACTCAAGAAGATGGAGTTTGTTCCGCTCTGGGCTCCTGTCAAAATGGCGGCCCCCGTAGAGAGGATGTAAATGTACATATGCATCAGTGGGCCCATTTAAGGGACTTTCTATTTGTTCTTTAGCCTCTATTGTGATGATAAACGCTTTTTATAGTCTCGGAAACTCAAACGAGCCCTTTTAAAAATTCCAGGAAAAAACCTCACTCTCTCCCAATTAGCTGATCAGTAGGCGATCCCAGATTGGCTGGAAAGGTAGGCTTAGTCCCGCCCTCTGTCACACTCGCAGGCGGCTCTCAGCCGACAGCGCTCACTGCAAAAACACAAACAATGCGAGGAGAAGTAACCGAGTTCCAAACGTGAACGTAAGAGTACGTCCGCACGTGTTGGAGCCGGAATCTGACCCGGAAGAGCGGAATGGAGCGTCTGAACTGAGCACATGCCAGGACTATATATAATGTATAGAAATAGAAACTCCGCCACGCCCACCCAATAGGTGAAGTGGGCGGAGACTCAGTGTTTTAGGTGTGTTTGGCAGCGTGTGATACTCAAATGACCGAGTTCAATAACAGTGTTTGGGTCGTGATAGGGTGTGTGTGGGGGGGGGGGGCGGCGGCTGGGGGATTGCACCCACGGTGGTGATACCGTATTTCACACGTACTTTCCGTCGTCGCAATAGAACATAAACGACGCATCACAGCTCTGTTTGTTTACCTTTGTGCAGCACCCCCCACCACCCCCACCCCACCCCCCGCCCCCCCCGTTCTGTTTACATTTACCTTTCACTCAGTGACACCACTTTTCTGGAATCAGTGTTAGTGTGCATTTGTTTGCCGTAAGGAAGTGAAGACATGTTCAAAAGAGATAACGGCTCCGTACCGTAACCAACACGTTTCTCTGTGTTTCCTCTGCGCTGTGATTGGAGGGAGTCCCTCCACACCGTGACTCAGCCATTCTGTCCTTGACAGTCGAACATTAACAAGAACTCTTGTTAACTACCGTGCCATTCCCCGCCCCCCCCCTCCCCCCAAGTACTGACACCTCACCTGATTTGAAAACATAAAAGAATACTCAGCTGCAGTACGAAGCCTCGCCACTAAGACGGCACCGAAACCCCACACACTGCACCTTTACATCCGCGCTGCCTCTCTGCCTGCAGGCCAGTGGAACCCGAAAGAATGGTCGGCCCTCCAGGTGTTCCAGGTCAGCCTGATGACATCGGAGATCATCTCCATGGAGACGCAGACGCAGAGGTGGGGGGTGAAGGTCATATTTGACCTGCAGG
Organism: Chascanopsetta lugubris; assembly: GCA_016785325.1. Taxonomy (NCBI): domain Eukaryota; kingdom Metazoa; phylum Chordata; class Actinopteri; order Pleuronectiformes; family Bothidae; genus Chascanopsetta; species Chascanopsetta lugubris. Next base: position 30,178 of record JAFBJT010110007.1, on the reverse strand, counting down.
GGTGGAGCTTAGGCCACGCCATGCAGATTAACCCCTTCTTCGCCAAGAAGATCTCCTCTGTGCTTTCGGTGAGTCTCCACTCCTTCACACTGTGCACCACCGCTCACCTTTAAAGTGTTTCGGATATCAACTGTGTGTGTGTGTGTGTGTGTGTGTGTGTGTGTGTGTGTGTGTGTGTGTGTGTGTGTGTGTTCACGCGCAGGACTCTTTCCCACTGAAAGTCAGAGGAATCCACATGGTCAACGAGCCCATGTTCTTCCAGCCGGCCTTCGCCATGATCCGCCCCTTCCTGCCCGATAAGATCAAACAAAGGGTGGGTACCACAGTGACACCCCCCCCCCCCCCCCCCCCCCCCCCCCCCCAGAAATCCCTGGAACTGAATTTGCTGCGGGCCAATTAAAAAACAGTTTGAACACCCGGGCCTTAAAGCTCTCTCTCTCTCTCTCTCTCTCTCTCTCTCTCTCTCTCTCTCTCCTCTCTCCTCTCTCCTCTCTCCTCTCTTCCTTCTCTCTTCTCTCTCTCTCTCTCTCTCTCTCTCTCTCTCTCTCTCTCTCTCTCTCTCTCTGCAGATCCACATGCACGGCTCGGACTTCTGCGACACCTTAAGCGACTTCTTCTCGCCGGCCGCCCTGCCCCCAGAGTTCGGAGGGGAGGGGCCCGGGATAGAGGAGGTGTCCCGGGACTGGACCAATCACCTGCTGCAGTCGGAGGAGCTCCTGCGGCAGATCGCCGCCCACCCCACGGCCGATATCGACTCCACCTCCGGGGAGGAGGAGGAGGAGATCGAACCAACCTCCTCCGTGGGATGACATTTGGGATCATCAACGCTTTTGCTGCGGACGGAACAAACGCGCTGTCACGTGACTGAACGGCTTCATTTGTGCGTTTGTGTTTTAACATGGCAGTCTATGGGGGGTTGACTCGCTTTTGGAGCCGGCCTCAAGTGGCCGCCCTGTGAACTGCGAGTGTGTCCACTTCTATATGGGGTCCGTGTGTCAGCCTCGAACGTTGCCGCTTGGCTGAGACCCAACAACTGTGTAAGTCAGTGCATCACGGTTTACGTGATTGCCGATAAGATTAAATGTCAGGGAAGTGAGTGACCAGCAGGTGGAGCTGTGCAGTGAGAGGACCTCTCTGTCACGTTGCTAGCAACAGAGGCGAGCACTCAGGGGGTTTTGCCTCATCATTGCTGTCGCACGTTAGAATGACTCCTCCACCATGTTGACTTGATACTGAAATACCTTTTATTGTACTTGAAGTTCTTTGGGACCTAGAATCTTCATTTTGAACATAACGATGCACAATATGAATGTTTTGAGCTCATTTTTACGATCTTTTTTTACATTTTCATAATTTTGTAAAATACCATAATTTGAAGTCTTGACTATTAAAAAAAAAAAACGTACCTGAGCCTTTACAACTTTGTGGTTTACTCTTCCGGGCTCTCGTGTTTCTTGAGGTGAGTTCAGAAGCGTTTCTGTAAACAGAATGAAGGATCACAGAACAACAGCTAAATAAACAGTATGTGGTGTTTGACTGTACCGGTGTGGCGCTGTGGAGGCGGGGCCATCTTGGTCTAATATATAAACGAACACCTGCTGACCACGCCCATGAGGAAATGCTCATCTTCTATAGTCTCTCTCTCTCTCTCTCTCTCTCTCTCTCTCTCCATCCACTGACTCTGCTTGAGGAAACGGAGCTTGTTGGATGTTGCACCACATCCCATCTGACACAAGTGTTTACAGGAGGTTGAAGAGCAGCTTCAGTGTGTGTTTACAGAGGTTCAGTCTCAACCACTGCTGTGTGTGTTTATGGTGAATTATGGCTATTTATTTATACAGCACTGTGCTGGTCCTGATGACCACTTAAAACACCTAACAGTTTTTTTTTTCATTCTTATTTATTTTCATTTTGTTTTATTTTTTTTATTCTTGTTTTTTTATTATCATTTATATATTATTTTTCATTTTGTCTTGTTTGTTTTTGAGCTGTTTGTCATTGGATGGTGTCTGCTGAGGCAAACTGACATGTGGAAATCCTCACGTTAATCAATAGTTTCCGGAGTCATTTCCACACTCTTCCTCCTACTGAAACTGCTCACTTGACACACACACACACACACACACACACACACACACACACACACACACACACACACACATACACCTGATATTATTTTCTCTTGCCTTTGAAGGTCCAGTATGTTAGTTTGAACTAACATTATTTCCATCACTATTGCCAGAAATGGAGTAGACATCATTTAAGATGATGTTGAATAAGTACATTTTCAAAAAAAGTCTCCTAAATCATTCACACTGAACTTTTAAAAATGAGTGAAATGTCATGTTTTTGTGTGATTTGCTGTTATTCAGTGTCATTATGAAGTCAGGTCATGGGGAGAAGTCACTTTTCAAGCAGTTAATCATTAGTTAGAGAATCAGAAGGTCAACATGACCCTCGAACATGTGAGTGGCTGCTGTACATGTACTTTACCACACTCTGCTGGACAATGAGAGAACTGCAGAGAGAAACAAAAGAACACGGACGTCATCTTTTAACTTTGAATGTTGATGTGTGATTCACCACAAACACAGACATGTCTGATGACATGTGTACATCAAATTATTTTTTTTATTATCATCAATTAATTTAAATCAATTTTAATCATCAAAAATCAATTATCAATGAATTGAAAAAATGTGATATGATTTAAATTGTGAGTTGAATGTACGCACCGTATTGCTCGGCTATTTATTCCCAAAGATTCATTATCATGTATTATTTGTTTATTTTTTGTTTCACCAATTGTACATTAGGGTGTCATCACTTTAGCGACACCACATTAAATGAATGAAATACTTATTGATGATCATGAATAACACAGACATGATCTTGATTTCGGTTGAATGTGTCTGATAGGATGGAGATACATTAGCATGTGTGAAAGTACATTTTTAAGCCAAATAGTCATTTTAATGTTACATCTCGAGGCCTCTCTCTCTCTCTCTCTCTCTCTCTCACAGGGCGATCACATCGTCGGCCTGCTGAACTGTCTGTTCCAGGTTTGTTCTCGACCCTGTGGTTCCACTGAGAACGAGCTGAGCTGTTGAAAGAGTCTGGTTGTCACTATCACTTTCCCACAGAGTGGAGATACACAGAGGCAGCAGGTGCTGCTCACTCACTGTGGGAAGTGTGGAGCCTCATAACAGCAGAGGCTCTGACATGTCAGACTCGAGTGAATGTGTTCGAGTGATGTCATTAAGTATTCACACGTTGTTTACAATAGATTTCGTCATATTTCCATTGGTTGTGTTTGTATCCCGCCTGGTGGAGTGGATGGATGCTGATGAGCTGCTCTGGGTCAACTTGACTGTGTGCAGTCAGTGTATATGATTGATTTACATATTTATTTATATTTCTAATTGTATAAGAATTGTCCGTTTCTTTTAGCAAAGTTTTCAAATTCTTGTCTACATTTTCCCTTGATTGAGGCCTTTGTATTTACTTATGGAGCGGTCCACTCCAAGGAGGCTGCCATTTTTTTTTCCAGCATAAGGACAAACTAAGGTGACAGCTGCAGTACCCGGCTTCACCTCTAGAGGTCACCTGCACTGAATCATCCTGCACTCTGCACCTTTAAGCTGGCAAGGGGATACCACAGTGTCACTCATGCAATTAATGGGACAGCAACTGTATTGACTGGTGATGAAGTGGGTCAGGTGGTTATGAAAGAGAAAACTCCTGGTGCCGACAGGGGGCGTCAGAGAGCTGCTGCTGGACCGAGTGAACGATGTGACTGGGCCTTGTGCTTAGTCAGCACTGTTGAACCCACAGCCAGGGCCCACACGTGCACATGTGCAGATCACATTGAGGTTTTTCCGTCACTGATCACTGTCATTTTGTCAATTAATTAATTAATTGATTTTTTTGAATATCATTTTTTTGTATAATAAAACATCAGAGAACAGAGTGTGCCTTTCACAGCCGTAACAGAAAAAAAATGGCATCCATGGAAAATCTGCCATTAGACTCGTTGAACAAAAGTTAAGGAGATTGACCACAAGGTTGGTAGTTCAATCCCTGTCTCCCCAGCGCCAAAGTGCCCTTGAGCAAAACGCTGAAACCCAAATCGCCAGTACACATGAATATAATGTACAACACATAGACGCATTGATTCTATGTACAAGGTCATGGAGCTCTATTTGCCTTCACTGTAACTGCACGTCTTCCTGTGCTTCCTGCAGGTGCACACACACACACACACACACACACCCACACACACTCACCAGGAAGGAAACTCCACTTCCATTTCTACATTAGCACAGATAAACACATGAATTCATAAAGCCAAGAAAAGGGGGCGTGTCCTTGTTAATGTGACTATTTAATTGTCCCTGTATAAATATAGTGAAACTCTCTCCAGCTGTGCCCTTTGCTCTGACTGTACCCGGGTCTTATCTCCTGCCCGGCAGATAGTGTACTGTACAGGTCGTGTGTCTAATCTCACTATTGCATCACCTGTCAGGGTCCCCCCCTCCTGTCTGAGCCCACCTGGACCTAAGGGCCCAATATATAAGAGACTGCGGTGTACTCACTTCGAACTGGGTCTGTGATTGGCTGAATCCATGTGTGTGTGTGTGTGTGTGTGTGTGTGTGTGTGTGTGTATACATGTACTGTGTATATCTAAATATAAGTGATTCTCTATTCCCAAAGGGAATACTGAGCCTGCTTTCCTGACAAGATCTAATCTAAGTAAATAGATCAAAGGAAATAAGGAAATATAATGGTGAGAAATTAAAGGCACAGTGTGTAAATGTTATAAATCCACCTAGTGGTGGAGTTGGGTACTGCAGCTCACCCCTTCCTTTCCCAGCATGTAGGAGAACCAACAGTATAGCTTTCATTACAGAGTTTGTCCATTCCGCGTTACTGTAAAAGCAGAGTGCTGCAACATGGCTGCCTCCATGGAGAGGCCCCGCCCCTAATATCCATATAAAGGCCTCATTCCAAAATGAAAACAGCAATTTATACATTCAGGTGATTATACAGTCATTATAGTTAACTTTGATAGCTGCTTCAATTGCACTGAAACCTCACACACTGGACCTTTAATGATAGATACCTTCACATATCCACACAGAGGAATAGCCACTGTTTGATGAACAGATAAGCCAATCATCAGATTCAGATTGAAATCCCTCAGACGGTGTTAAACCTCGAGAGGTAAACAGACGACGCCTCTCATAGAATAATAGCACAGAGGTGGAGTCACACAGAGAGACCCCCCCCCCCCCCCCCCAGCCCCCCAACCCCAAAAACCTCAGAACCCATCATGCTAATGAGATTCACACCCAGGTGATTAAATCGTCGCCCACACACCCGGAGACTCTGATTGGTTCAACACATAGAGAAACAGTGGGTGAGAACAACTGGGCCCCCCCCACCCCCTTTCTCTCACCCCGCCCACCCCCTTTCTCTCACCCCGATTCTTCACCTAATGTAAGAAAAACAAATGGCCCTCTGCGAGAGAAAGAGCCAAATTCACACAGCTCGAAGAAAACACCAAAACTGACACAAAAACAGTGTAAAGTGGCTTTTCAAAGCATTTCCGGTCACCATGGCAACGGAGCTCAAAAGGTGTTCAGTTCACCATCTCTGTAAAACCTTGACGCCACAGCCATTCATGCGGCCAGGTTTCAAAGGAAAGGAGGTGTATTCAGCTGCACCATTTAAATCATACACACTGCACCTTTAAGTCACATCGATCCATTATCAGTAAAATATATAATCCCTATGATGATTTCATCATCAAAGACATGGATTTGATGTTATGTTTACTCGTGGAGAATCAGCACTTACACGTTCCACAGAAGTGAATCCTTTCTCCGGAGGCCGCCATTTTTTTTACGCTAGCTCAAAAAATATACATCTATTGAGTTTGAATAATAACTAAATTTCACCATAAAGTTCAACCAGCACATTTGAAAGTGGATATTGAGACAAGGGGCATTCAGGAAGGTATCTCAAAACCCCACACACTGTACCTTTAACTTGTAGGCTGACTAGGCTTTTGTTTGACTTGACTGGGGGTGTTTATTTTGAGGTGTGCCGCCTTAGTTTCTGCTATTTGCACTTTGCATATTGGTGCATTTTATCGCATTATAATTCATTTTTATTGAAGTGGTGTGATTGTGTCGTGTGTGTGTGTTGATGAAATAGTCGTGTGAGTGTGTGTGTGTCTGTCGGGGGGAGGGAAACATCGCGACGCTGGTGTGGTATCAACCATCTTGCCACGTTCCAGAGGAGCTCGCAGTGGGGGCGGGGCCACAGGAGAACCACCATCCACACAGTTGAATAAGCCCGACGCCTCTCGAAAGCCATTGGCCACGTTTTGTCACATTTGCCCCGCCTTCCTGGCAGCGTACGCCTCTCATTGGCCTGCCGCGGCGTCGCTCCTAAAAGGGTCGTGGTTTCTATGGTCCCTAGTTTTATGAGGCAGGAGAAGAAATTTTGATTTCTTTTCAGATACACTGCCCCCGGCTGCTCCTGCTCCTCTTCTCCTGCTCCCAGAGATCCGCCACCAACGGTCCTGCTACCACTGCAACGCAATGGCGAACGCACGGAAAGGCGCTAAAGGTCCCCAGAAAAAAGGTGCGTGGCTCGGTCACTCTTTCATTCTGCTCCCCCCACCGCTCCTCCCATCCTCCTCCTCCCCTTGGTCGCTGCTTCCACTGTTCTCTCTTCAGCTATTATTTAATTCAGGGGCCCCCCAGTCCTGGTTAAGCTAGCTAGCTAGCGTACGATGGCTAAATTAAACAATGCTACTAGCTTGCTTTTGCTAATGTGTTTGTTAGCATTAGCCGCTTTGTGGCGCATTTAAATTCCCTAGCTTTAGCCTGTGCCGCTCATTGTCGACGTCAACACTACGTCTCTAACGGCTTTGTGCCGTCTCTCAGCGCGCACACAAAGAACCGCACACCAAGTGTTTGATACAACGGCTGCGTATCGTATCGAATGGCGGCGAAAACGTCTTGTTTGTTTGCAGCTAACGTCCGGGGAAGCACCAGCTGTTTAGACCCCGCGAGTCCGGCCCTGTCTGTAGGCGGACCATGGCGACTCTAGCTAGCTCTGGGGGATTAAACGTCGAACGTTGGTTGGCACGCGAGGGTAAAACTGTAAATAGTCGCGTCCCGTGTGGGGTTTTAAAGGGTTTTACCCAGGGTGCAGTGTTCAGGGCTTGGCTGCGGCGGCCTCCCCGAGCTGGAGAGGCGGCGGAGCATGGTTGGTGTGCACCCAGGGCTTTCAGACGAGGCTGGAGGAGGCACCCCGCCCCCCAACTCCGTCTACTCCACTCACTTCTCCAAATGTTCACGTGTCAGTAGGAGAGAGGTCGGGGGTGGGGTTTAGACGACGGACCCCGGGGGTCTCATTCGGCGTCTCTACGAAGGTCCCTGCACAAATAATGACACACAGCAGCTTGATAATCACACATATTATATGCACCTCAATTGCACAAGATCACACGCACCCTGAATTATGCGGTAACACGTCCATGCTAAACCCATTTCCTTGTTTCTTTTTTTCCACATTGTGAGCTTTTGCTGAAAGGCTGGTTTGCAAAGAGTGTGCTTTGCATGAAGTACACGTCATGTATATGTCTCTCGGTACACACACGTCTCAACTTTCACCCCCATGCAGCCGTATGGCTGAGGAGACCAAGCCCACGTGCGAGTGTGTGTGCGCAGTAACTATTGGAGGAGGCGTGTGTCCCAGCAACTTTGAGAGAACACCTTGTCCTCCACCGACCGCACAGGACGTCCATTTCTCTCGGCAACAGAGTGAAAACACGTCCACGTCCAGCTGCGACCACTCGATTTATCTGAAAATGTATATGAAATAAAAAAAAAATCGATCGATTTTTTTTGGGTTGCTAGCTGCTAAATGCTACGTGGGTTCTCGGGATACGTTAGTGGACGTGTCCTTATCGCCCAGTGTATAATGTCCCGACGGGTGCGAGATCAAAGGGCATTTTGTCGGTTAGGAAAGTGTAGGGAACAAAATGTTCAGTCGGGTCCTCTCCTGACCCCGCCCACCACCACCAGCCCCACCACCACCAGCCCCTATGCGAGCGTGCATGCATGTGTGGTTCAACAGTCCACACTGGTGATTACAATGGAACCCGGGGCACAGTCAGCGCGGTTTGTGCAGGAAAAGTGGCTCCAATTATCCGATTACAGCTTTAAATGATATCATTCGATTTAATGATTATCGCAATTCTACCACGATTCACCTGATGAATGGCCCGTTTTGTCCAATTTGTGATCATTTCAAATAGATAAGCAACAGGCAAACTGAATTTCCTCCAGATTCAGAAATTTATAGGAAAACACGTCTGGACTTTGTGTAATCGATGCTGTTAATTGCTATGGTTTTCCAATGATCACTGCGTGTAAACTACACTGGCTATGATTGATTGTGTCATCATGTTATCAGAGAGTTGCATAGTGGTTTTGTTATTTCGAAATATTTGAATTCATCATCCTCAGATAATGATTTACTATTGCCTATTGATGGTGAGAACAATTGTGCATCACTTGGGAAGAAAATGTAAAGAAAAGCACATTCTAATTTGAATCTAAAACATGTACTGTTCGAAAGAACATTCAAACATAATATAATATCTCAATTTAACTATGTTAACACTTAATATTAACACGTGTTCGAGACTTTGTTTTGACACAGACTTGTTAAACAGCTGTCATGGGGTGGTTTTACTTTTCAGTTGAGAAGCCCTGATATGCTGATTCAAACCATTTGGTCACACCGGTTGTAACAAAAGCCAAACCAATGGCCTCAGTGTGTCAAGGGGCATCTCCTACCCCTTAAATAACCCCGTGAGTTTTCACCACTTATGGATTTTGCACTTCTGTCATGAGTAATGAGTTTACCAGTCACTTGAATATTGAATTACTGTAAAAAAATTGTTGCATGATATTTTTCTGAAACTGTCGGAAAGTGTCGGCACAACTTCATCCGTAGACAGATCCTCCAGGAAACACCAGTCTCTCTGTATTTATTTGAGTTACGTCACATAATCAAACACTCGTGGTGGCTTATCAAATATTGATTTTGGCGCTGACACTAAAGCTTCAGTCTACTTTGAGATGTACTGTATGTCAGGTGTTTCACTGGCTTCAGTCTACCGATGAATGTGCCGATTGCATGGATGAGTTTTATTCGATAAGAAAACATGTTTTTGAAAAAACAAAACAAGTTTCATCGATTAATATTTTGTACATAACTTCCATGATTCCTGTAACGACATCTACAGCATGTCATTTTATTCCCATAGGCCTCCCCCCACAGGGTTGGGTGTCGCCGAGGTATGCAGATGGGTAACAGCATTTTGGGACTGGTGTGAAATGCTGCATTGTGCTCTATGAATTTGCTGTGTGTTCTCAAGGAGACTAAACTCTATGGATGGAAACATGAAGTGCATGAAAGTTCAGTGCCATGTTGAGCTTGAACCAATATTTTTTGTATCGTGAACTTTCAAAATGAAAGTGTGTGTGTGCGCCCCCAGCTGGAGTTGTTGTGCTGTGGTTAACCCATTTGTTTGCAGTGAGCCTTTGCCTTTGATAAAATCTAATTAACTTGACATTATTTTAGCAAAAGCCTTAAGTTTATGCACACGACTTCTGGGATTTCTGACCACAAATGGGCATGCATTTGATGTAACCTGTGTGTGGATGCCAGCTTTGGAGTGTAATACTCACCATCCCAGATCCTGGTGCTTCTGAAATATCGAGTGGCAGATAAAGTGCTGCATGTTGGGGATTGATATCATTGGCTTTTCTTAGTTGGATGCGTCTGACTTTTTCAGGAATTGCAACTCGATTCTCATTGTTTTCTTGTTATGCTAGTTATCGGTCAGAGGTCAGTATTCAGAGACCAGCGAGTCCAACCAGAATGCGTAGAAAATGAAACCTGCATAGCAATGTACTCAGATGAGCTCATACACATGTTAAAAGCCCTCGGGAGGAGTCGTTTTTAAAGGCGGTGCACTGCAGCCCTTACATAAGACTTAAGAAGAAGACTTTGTGCAGAGAGAGGGACTTTTCATTTGTTTGGCGAGGAAGCCCTGTGGCCTGTGTTCTAAACTCTGCGTGAATCCGCTGCTGAAGTCCTATGAAAATGGAGAGTACACAAGAACAGTATGGTAGGTTACTGCATGGTCTGTATCTGTTTGCACAGATGAGTTGTTGGTGTTTTTTTGTAGAGTGTGCTTGTACTTCTTTGTGCAAAAGAAGATATGTGAAATATGCTGACTTTGGATAACAGAATTTAAGTTTTGCCAAGTTACTTGGAGTTAGACGTTGGGTTTAATAAACAAATTGTGTGAAATTTCAGAAAGTCTCTGAAATCTAAAAGTGGGGAAGAAGTAATTGTCAACTTTGCATAGAAAAGTTGTTGCAAGTGGATACCATTTGTATTGACAGAATTTGAATGTCAGTTGATTAGAAATTATATTTTGTTAGTTTATAGTCCCTTTGAATGTTTAAAAGTTGCATTGCCCTTTTTATAGTCACACCTGCAGTGGCTTTTGTTCTGCCATTTTTAAACCCCCATATTTCTACAGTTGACCTGAACGGGAGGGGAAGGGAATGCTGAGGTCAGTGTTATCCAGCATGCACCCATAGATGGCATAAGATCCTACATACTGTAACTTGAATGCAATGTATTTATAGCTTTGCAGGTGGGACTGCATTTTTTTGAGTCATGGTCAAGAGCAGTGCCCAACACTAACCCTATTCATTCTCTGGTTGATTCATTTAAAAGGCCTTTGGTTCCATTCACAGCAGCCAGAATGTGTAAACCTGATTTTCTTGCCGTGTTAAATGCAGCGACACAGGCACTGCCTGTTGCTGCGGTATCTGCCCTGTGGCCCGAATACCTCTGCTGTGCTGGAGTTCACTTGGCTTAAGGAGCCTAACACCTCGACAGGTGAAAGGAGTGGCAAATTTCACATGTCCCTGCAGGCACGCGTCTTTTAGGACAGCCCAAGACTTAAACTGCCACTATCACTATCTTAGTTATTAATCAGTGGGCTCATGTCTATTTGTTCTTTTTTTTGGATCAGTCATTAAAATATAAAGGCAAGTGCTTTAAGCTCCAAGCCACAAAAGTGTTGGCACAAGGTTGGCTTGGTTTTTCTTCTCATTGTCTTGTTGATGGGTGGAAACTTGCACCAAGGTGTGTTCCTGCCACCTACCTACCATGTTGTTTAAGTGTGGATCTCAAGTCTAGCTTTTGTCATTATTGACAAATGAAACATGTTGTGCTCCTTGTCTGAGAAGCAATTTCTCCAAACTGATTCAAGCGAGAAGGATTTAGCTCGAATGTGACTCTTGTAATCGTATTGACATGTGCTTAGTGCCCTTGGCGGTGGAACCATTAACTTTTCCCCTCCTAAGCCAAGGTTGAGTTGGCGTGTTCGAGGAAAGAAAACCGCTTTCAATGTATTAATCCCTTTAAATGAAGGCATGTGTAATAATGTGCATATCATTAGATCACAGTGGTGTCCAGTTGTCACCGTCTTGACATCTGTGCTCCATTAATGGGAAGCTTTGTGCCGCTGGGAGAGCCTGGGGCCACAGAGACTGTCAAGTCAGAGATGGATGTAGTTGGGCAGTGAAGGCCATTGTATTGTATGAAATTACAATTTTCTGCATCCAATCAAACATTAATTTATCTGCACCGAGCTTGAGATAAACAATAGTTTATCAATGATCTATATAACATTAGTCCCTGCTACAGTGCTGGAAACGATATTAGCATATTTCTTGTGTCACTGTCATAAATTGCCTACTGTGTAAATCGGTTTGTCATTTATTACCATTGTTAAGTCACCACATCTATGGATGTTCATGCTGAGTACACACTTTAACAGATAAGACACTTACTTTGATGTATGAATTTCCACCTCACTTATTTGACAACAGCTTGTTTGAATAATTAAAAAAAGTTCACCCCTAGTTGGGGAGACTCCCGGTCTGTACCCCATGCACTGCTGTAATGCACATAACTAGTTCATTTGAACAATCAGCTGTCAGTATCTGACATCGGAATGGACCTGTTTTTACACTGTACCACAGAGGTATTCACATCAAACTGGAGAAGCACACACAGCTGTGGCGAATTAGGCAGTTACAGATGTTGTCAATATCAACAATCAACAGAGACCCCCCCCCGGCACCATCCCTCCCGTCACCGTCTCCCCCACCTGCCTTCGAGCCATAGTCACATGTTGCACATTCATTTGAGGGTGTAGCTTTCACTAGATGACTGATGGGTTGGAATGTATCAATCACATTTTTTTTATAAGTGTAGCCTGCTCATGCTAAATCTTCCAAAATGGTCACCTGCAATCTAAATCAAGCTCTAAGAATATTAGATGGAAGTACATGAACATTGTTGTTGCTTCGGGTTATGGCAGAGTGCTGGACAGAGCATTAGTCCCAATACTCTAGGTGAGGCAGTTTAAGAGAGTAGTCCTTTCAAGCTGCCAATGCCTGTTGAGCCCGTCAGGGATGGTGATGCCTGTTCTCTTCTCTGTGTCAGGGCCAGCTGGTCTAACATTACTAAAAATAGCTGTGCTTGACCTCCCAGAGCCATACCGGGCTCAGAGACAAAAGTGAAAAAAGAGCATGGATGATTGACAGATGAGCAAGAGAAGGAAAAGCCATCGATAGAGATCGAGGGGGCGGGACAGTTGAAGAGACACAGAGGAGGCAGGACTGGAGTGCAGCCACTCTTGTTCTCCTGAGCTTGGACTGCATGCGGTCTCCGTTAACTCATTGTTTGGTTAGTTGGTGAGTTCGGCTGCTGGTTGACAGGGATGGCTGATCCAGTAACCCTGGTGGAGCCCTCCGCCAGTCCTGTTGCCACGGCGATCCCCGAGGTTATTGCTGGGGAAACGCAAGGTAAGGTAAAGTAGGCGGCTCAAGGACTGCTGACCAGAGCGAAGACAAGGACACAGCACTGGGAGGTCATTGTAAGGGAATCCTTGTTATGTGGTGAAGCGCTGGAAGTCAGGTTGCGTTTGAAATAGCAGCTCAGCTTGTTGATATATGTTCTAGGTCTGTGATTTAAAATCTTTTTTTAGTTTTCTCTTTCTTTTGGTCAGATAGGCATCAAGGCTTTCATAACCAAGCGTTTTGCAGCAACTGTATATATTTACTTTAGCACCTTAACTTGGATTTTCTTTCCCGTTGGTTTAGGGGTCAGACTTGCTCTTAGCTGAAGGATTGAGGCTGACATAGACACTAAAACTCCACTGCATAATTTAAGAGACAAGTAAATCTGCAAAAACCCAGTCCAGAGTTCTGAAGTTGAACTAGCTCTGTATTTGATGGAGTAGGTGGTAAATCCTTTGTGTTAAGACGCTGTATATTTAGCAGTACAAACGGCCTGAATGGAAGATGTGTCATCCATTTGAGGACTTTGAACTATGCTCTTTGAGTCGGTCTGAGATTTGACCGACAACCATGTCGCGGACTTGAACACCTGTTCTTTTCTCCATGCCACCATTTCCTCCCACCATGCATTGTTGGATGTCATTGGCGCCCCGGAATAGCTTCTTGGATGTGGTTCATGGGATATGGGCAGTTAAACTCACTTGTCACTGATGTATTCTGATGATTCTGACACTTACTTTGTAACCACATTCACTCCATTACTTTAGATGATTGGTATTTTACTTATTTTGAATACTAAACTACGATGATGTCAAAAGAGAGAATGGAAACCCACACTTTAATTCCATTTAAACCACATATTAACCTGAAACCATGTGCTGTTCTTGTGTTGCAGATGGGAAACCACAAATCATCAACAAGAACGGGAAGAAGGCAGAGTCTGCCTCCAGCGGCAGCTTCTTCACCTGGTTCATCGTCCTGGCACTGCTGGGCGTCTGGACTTCTGTAGCTGTGGTCTACTTTGACCTGGTTGACTATCAGGGAGTCCTTGGTGAGTACATTACGTACACACACAACTGATTTGGCTTTAATAGCAGATCATTATGTTCCTTCCTCCTGACAGCATCCTCCATCTCCATTCACCCTGCTGGAAATGTGTATAGAAGCATCTAGTGTGGGTTTTTGTGTGTCATGTCACACCCACACATCATCTATCCTCATAACTATCATCTTTCCCTGAAGCCAACCTCTACCCTGAATAAGAGCTTGTCCAGCCATGATTTTTACCATTGTCGGAGCCTTCATTACTAACGTGATGTTCTTCGGTCCTTTGCCCGCTGTTTATTCCCCTCCTCATCAACATTTGCCGTATGCCAAATACTTTCTAGTTGCAGACCAGAGTTTGTCAAATCATGGAAAAGCAAAAAATCTTAGTTTATGTAAAGGTCATTGGTGTTGGCCCAATCAGAATTCAGATTAAGTCATCATGTTTTTACCAAGTGAGCCTACTCATCTTCTAGCCAGTAGTCACTTTAGTAATCACTTTAGTCACCTTTTACTTTACTTTTTTTATCTATCATAGTAGCATGCAATGATTGGAAGGGTTATCAACATTCATCACATGGTGCTGTCTTGTTGGTCTGTGGCATGTAGACCAGGCATGTTGCACACCTGCTTATTTGCATGTCTGTCATGTTTGATTACGACATTCTCTGTCACTAACCTCCCCACCTGTTTTCTTAAATGTCGAATGTTCTCTTCTGTTTATCAGCTCTTTAATGTATGATTATCAAATCTGTTCAAATCTTTCTGTTTTTCCAATATCTATGTTTTGTTTTGCATGCAGACAAGGCTAAAGGCTTACAAATTAACCTGTCTGAGGCCTTGCAAGGTAAAAATCACAAGCCATAATTGTCATGTCTTTATAGTGTTTCTCCACTTTCATCCACTCCTTGGAAGCTTTTATTGTTTAGAGTTTTGCCATTGTTAGACTCAATTAATGTCTAGTTAAAAAAATACAACTACTACTTTTGCCTAAAGTACTGCAATGGCAATTGGAAAGGCAGTCTGTTGTTGAATTGCCATTTCTTTAGTTACATCTCTGGGAACAAAGCCACCAGAACATTATGCAACCATAAGTCAGGCTTAACTGTGGCGCACTCCCCCTTCCATATTCCCCTCCATCCATCCAGTCGTATCGTCTGCCATCTTACTCCACATTTGAGGAAATTCACCATGCTCTGAGAGGAGCTCCTTCCTGTCTTGTATAAGCTAGCTGCATCTCTTTTATTTGGATAAATTGTCATTTTTAACGTCTCTCATAAAACATTGTTTGTGCTGTTTTGCTAGAATTAGCCTACATGAGCAAAAATTGTGTCTGTGCTTTGTTGGATGTTTAATTCAGATATTGATGTTTGATTTAATTTAGCTCATAAGTCTATGTTTTATTGCTGATTAGGGACTTTTAGGAGCAGACATTTTAATGTATTGTACATGAAAATGCCATAGACCTGAGAATGTGAAGCCTTTTCCTTTTGCATGTCTGTTGACTGATGCATGTGAATTTATGTATTTGTGTCAAATGTGTAATTGTTAATCCTGTGGCAGTCAATGGTAAGATCACTGTTTGTCAATGCTGTAGGTAAACTGGTGGCGTACGATACTGACGGCGATGGTGATTTTGATGTCGAAGATGTTAAAGTTCTGCTCGGCAAGTTAATTCATCCCTAATTTACATTTAATTCATCCATCAGTGTTCTGCAGAAACGAAAACAAATTGTAGTTTTTCTATCTGCTGAGAAATGTAGTAGAATCAGAAACATACTCATTCTGCAGAGCATTGATGATGTGCAATGAATGTTTGATGAAATATGGGAAATGGTATTTGGGTTTCTTTTGCATGACTGATAATTACACAATTACAAAAGAGAGAATTTCATAAGTATCTGAAAGGTATAATCCTCAAACATTTGGACTGAAGTACCTCTTGGAGTTTTGGTGAGTTTTGTACATGTGCATCTATTTGAACGTCCCAACTTTAAAAAAAACTATTGCAGTTCATTTAGACTTACTACCTGAAAAGCTCTCAAGCATAGGTTCTAGATCAGTGTTTGTAAGTTCTGTAACTAACCCACGATATATGTGCAACATTTTGCCAAAAATACTTAATATGGTTAAGCTGGTATTTTGATATACTTTTAATACTAGGCCATCCTCTTCTATAGTGTGATGTCCACTGCATGTTGCATGGTTTATACAGGACCAGCTTCTGCTTCTTTTTATTTTATTTTTCATCATGTTTAACTCCCCTCTTGGACCGAGCCTACTCAAACAGCCGTATGGATTAGAACATGACATTACTCTTAACAAACTTTGATCAAGTATTTCTGCCCCGAAGTCCTCCAACGTGACGTTTTCGCACTCCGTTCTTAACATAGTATGTTGAGGCTCCAGGTGGCAGCATCGACGGAGGGGGTTGAGTTTCTGCCTTGACCAGCCTTACGCCTGTGTAACTGCGATCCATCATCCATGTCTCTGTTGACCTCCCCAACTGTGTATTCATTCACCCAACATCCTTGGGTTTAGTTTTTTGGCATCATAGTGCATGAGTCCACGCATAATGCTGCACTTACGTTTTCCTTTGCTATCCTTTTGCTCTTCCTTTCTTATATATATATATGCTTTCCATGTTTAAAACAACCGAAACTTACATAGACCATATACTCCTTAACCTTTTCAGTACAGTACAAAGTAAAACATTATACAACTAGTTTCATCGCATTAGAAAATATGCTTAACCACTATTTCCGTAGCTTTGAGTCTTTCATTCGTCACCACCTACCCTGATGAGAAGAGCATCCTCCATGTTCTTCCCCAGTAAAGTCACAATGACAACAATTAAAAGATCAGCTCCGTTTAATGTGACAAAATGTGGTCTTGTTCATCTACAAGTCCAATGCCACTGTAGTTGTATGTCCACAGCACAAGTTGATCCCATAATATCATTTTCAGTTCTTATAACCCTAACATAAAGTACAACATGAACATTTGGCTGCAGTTTTTCCTCTTTCCTGTGTCTTAACTCGTGTTCTGTGATGCTCGGCTGTCTACACACGATGAACAGGCTGATCTGAATTCTCCGTGTCAGCGCGGAGAGTTCAGGTTAACACTATCTCATTTTCCAAGTTTGTTGATCATGAGTAGACAGCCTAGGATCCATGATAGAGCCTAAGTAGATCCCTTGCTGCCTAACCTACGCTTAAACTTCTCTTACCTTCT
This sequence comes from Chascanopsetta lugubris, assembly GCA_016785325.1. Lineage (NCBI taxonomy): Eukaryota > Metazoa > Chordata > Actinopteri > Pleuronectiformes > Bothidae > Chascanopsetta > Chascanopsetta lugubris. The sequence goes on along the minus strand of JAFBJT010110007.1, from coordinate 12,922 downwards.
CCTCTTGTTTCTCTCCCTCCCTCTCCTCTTTTGCATTCCATTCTATCATTTTTCTTCACATGCTTTCATCTTTCTTTCCTTTTTTCAAATTAGTTTTCCCCCACACACCATGTTTTTCCATTTTATATTTTTTACACATCGTACCCCCGAACTTCCCCTCCATCCACCCGTTCTTGTTTGCGTATAGGCTTGACCAGTGTGGGCGATGGTCAGGGTGAATCCGAGGTTCTGGATTGGTTAGAAGAATTGGAGGAGGGCGGCTCTGATTGGTTAAACGGTTTCTTCACTTTCCTGTATGGTCTGATAAATCCCTTGGAGCCCACGGAGGAGGAGGAAATTAGTGCGTCGAGAGAAGCCATGGAAGCACAAGAGGAAGACGAGGAGGACGATGATGAGCCTGGAGTCCGAACAAGCGGCACGAAAGATGATGACAGTCGGGGGCAGAAGATCGTCATAGTCGGCCTCCATAATCAATAGCGCTCGGTCAATCGCAGCAACTCAATTATCCCTCAGTTGAGTTTGGTTTTTTTCAAAGAAGGAATTCACACGCACAGCTACTGGGAAGTGTTTCTCTTCTTACCATTTGAAGGTTTTTCCTCTATCTTCGAAATACCCCCCGTCTCGCCTCTTGCCATCCTACCCATTCCAGGCCTCGCTCGCTGCATTCCCCAAATATTGTCAGACTTGAAAAACCCCTTTCATTCTTTCCCCAGCAGGGGATTTTGCTGTGTTTTTCTTCGATGTCAGTTCCTCTTGCTGTGATGTGGACAGTGATACTCAGGAACTCTCTCAAACCTTTTTTAAGATTGAACTGTACAATCATGTGGACAGGTGGTTTGCACTTGGACAGCTCTGCAGTTGTCCCCTTTTATGGCTTATAATATTTTCCTATTCCTGCGTGCGATAAAAACCATGGACCTTTGGACTATGAGCATGCATTTCTACAAGTTTTTCAACTTAACACTTTCAAGTGAAATGCTCTTGGACTCTAATTTGTATCCAGTTGTGACAAAAGATAGATATCTAGATAGGACAATTCAATTTAAATGCTGGTGTAAAAAAAGAAAAGAAAATCCTCTTTCCCTTGGCACTGGAAACCGGATCAGAACACCCAAACCAAATCTCGAAGTGGACTTGTTTACATAGTGATCATCGGTTCAACAACTCATCTGTTTATGCTTCATGGTAAAAAGGCATGGCAACCTTCAGAGCAAACAACCTATAGAAACAACAAAGAGGCTCTTAAGACCACATGCAATAGAATTGGGTGCACCGGGTGTACTGGTTTGGCCATTCCTGTTTGTGCGTCAGGTGAAAGGAGCGCACTGCAATTGCAGGGTGTGATGAACCAGCAGCAGTTGGCAAAGAGATGCGTTTGATTCATCATGGTTGAGTCAATTAATTGCCGCCTCGAACGTTGAACCAGCAGCAGATGTATTCCCTCATGCACGTGCTAAGGGTGTGTATTCCTGACTCAGCAGGGCTGCACTGAACTGATTTCTCCATGGATGATGCCCTAATTTGAAACAGGCCAATCCTGCTCTGGGTGGGTGGACAAACTCCACGTCGGCCTTGTTAATTGAACAGAGTTCACCCAATTTTTTTGACTCACTAATATCAAGTTAACCTATTTTCTGCCTAGATCTACCATGTTGGTTTTCATTAGCTAAAGTGCATCATTGGACGTCACACTAACCGCGGGTATCTATTACCAAAACAGCTGAGTTCAATTGGGCGGCCGTTGAGTAACACCGTAAATGGATTGATGGACAAATGGTGTTTGACAGTAATATACCTACGTACTGGATTTAGTCCAGTGATGTAACCTGTGTCCTGTTCTTGTGAAATGTCAGATGAAAAACCAGGCGACACAGACGGAGGAGGCGCTAAGAGAGGTATCATAAGGCGGCCACATGCACGAGGCTGTGCTGTGTTACAGTGTGGAATAATGGACCGTGTCAGCCACTCACCATCCATTGTCCTTGAGTGGGTGTTACTTAACACGTTCCAGCTCCATCTTATTTAACCGAGCATCGAGTGTCTGTTGGAATTTAACCAATTTTTGGTCTCATTTTTTATCCGCACCTGACAAATAAGCTTAACTTAACCCGGCAATTCTTATTATATAAATGATATAAATCCTGATCTATCTTGACTTAAACCAGTCTAAGCAGATATGGCCATATCTTGCTGTGGTCCTAACATCCTCATAGACATATACATAACTTGTCTGTAGCGACACCCAGTAACATCTGAGCATGGGCATCATCCTCCATAACAAATCATCTTAACAAGTGATGAATCCGCAAAATGCTTGTATTGATGATCCGTCCCAGAGACCACTTCAACAAAGGATGTGGGCTGGAAGCTGCGTGAGGCACTGAAACAGCAGCTGGCCATCATCCATGAACGCGTGGAGGCCAAGAAGCTGGCCAAGCTGGCCCTGGCTGAAGTTAGACATCTCCTGGCCAAAGAGGAGGAAGAGGAGAAGCTGGAGCTGGGCAGGAAGGAAATGACGGCCAAAGTGAGGGAAAGGGTGGCTGCCAGGCTGAAGGAGGAAGAGGAGAAGATGGAGAAGGAAGAAATGGAGAAGGCTCTGGAGAAACTCCGGAAAGAAAAGGAAAAACAACCGGATGAGACGAAGGAAGAGGAGAGCAAAGAGGCAGAGAGGCCGCAGAAAGGAGGGGAGAAAGAGGAGAAGAAGGCTGAGGGGGAAGGAAAGAAAGCACACGAGGAGGAGAAGGGGAAGGGGAGGGAGTCTGCCAAGGAAAAGAGGAAGAAAGGCAAAGATGGCGGGGGAAAGAAGTGACATCAGAGGTGATGGCCTCAGGAACCCAGTGATGGTTAACTTTTCATTGTCATGTTTGAACATCTTACTCATGTTTAGACGATTGACATTTGAGTGACAATTGTATTTTTGATGTCCATCTAAAATATTTTAATGATGCCTACCTCTGTTTGGTTGATGGATAGATCAGTTGTATCAGCGGATACACATTTGTCACCATCATGGAGTGAAGACCTTAACTTATTTCTCATTTGTTGAATTTTGATTTTTAAAGTATTGAAAGAAAAAAAACAATATATCACGTAGACTATTGATGCAAACAATTTTTATTAAGTATATCCCCAACGCTTATCTCTGTAGATTGAGTTTGCCACTGTGGCTGTGAGAGTGTGCAGGAACCAGGGTCTCTGAGCTGCTGTCATGGGCGCACTGACAGGTTTCCAGACAGCACCCAGAGGAGCTGGATATGAGGACATTAGAATCTCTGGGGGTGTCAGAGCAGACATAATGCAGACTGTAATACCAGCTGCCCTCTGCGATGTCTGTGTAATGTCCCTGCAGTGTGAAATGAGAGGGCCAGTGTCTGGCGAAAGGATGTGTTGAGGATATTTCTGTCACCTCCCTTGCACCTCCCAAAATCAGAGTGACCAGTCGTGGATGAGGCTTTGTCTTACACAGTGTCCACTTATATTTGATTCTCAGAGAACAGCTTTAATGAGCGGAAGGCAGCTTGTGCAGAAACAAGGCTGTGCAGGGGAAGTTGTGTGTAGCTTTTGTTTTATTTAGCTTCCAAACCATTTGAGTATGTGGCAGTGTGAGTTTTCTTAAATTTGGCAGATTGTGTTCCAACATGTTTTCTCTTTGTCAATAAAGTCTCCTGACTCTTTTACTTTCTTGGAATTTTTTAAATTTATGGTTCTACCTTTTTATGTGAATACAGAGACCAGAAATACAATTCATGTTTCTGTTTTGAAGACTTAAAAGACGCTTGTACTGGGATACAAGTTATACTATATTAAATCTTCACAAAAGTTTAAGCATTTCATTCATCTTCAGTCATAGCTGGCCAACCAAACCGCCCCAATATTAATTTAACAAGAAAGAAAATCAGTCTGCAAAAGAAAACCAATGCCTCTCTGGTTTATGTTCTGTCTTTAAAAAATGTCTCTTTTATGAACCAATCTGTCTTTTCTTGTGACTAAACCTCTCAACATATACAATGTAACACAGTTCCCATGCATAACACCACCATCACAGAATATGTACTTGGTGTAGGACCAACACTTACAGTCTGTACATGTGTCTAACACGTCCTTGCCACCATGTGCATCATTTCATGTAGGACTGAAAGAGAAAGTTGTCGTCGTCACTCCCCGTAGCGATCAAGCCGCCGCCCCAGTAGAGACTCCTGTCGCCGAGCCAGCACCTGAAGGTAACACTCACGTTCTTGCACACTCACACTTTCTCTCTTGAGCCATCACTTGTTCTGTGACAATCCTCAGTGGGAGTTATGATCTTGTCTCCATGAAAAAAAAATAAAATTCCAAGCAAGTTCATGATAGACCATTAGGAACTCTTCAATCCTCATTCTGCTGCAGTTGAATCGATAAACAACACGCATGTATTTGTCAATGTTGACTTTGTCATTATTACCTTTCTTGCTAATGTATTCCCTCACCACCATCCTCTGTCCCGCAGCTGTGGTTGAACCTGACCCAGTGATCGTGGAGGAGGTGGTTGAAGCTACTGAAGCGGAGGAAATTGCGGTTCCTGTACCAGGTACCTCCACCTTGAATGTCATTATTATTCACTAGTTTATATGAAAGTATATAGTCGGACTCAAACGATAACCAAATGGAATTCACAAAGTTGGACCAACAGACACAGATGATGATTACTCCTGCAGTTGCTGAAACTTTGTTCAGAATGTGAGCGTGTGAATTAAATGTATAAAATATCTCTGCCCTACAGAGCCCGAAGTTGAAGAGGTTGCACCCGAGCCCGAGCCCGAGCCTGAACCCGAACCTGAACCCGAACCAGAGCCTCTGGAGGAGGTTTGTTATACTTCATTAATGAAACTAAATCAACTATATCAATACCCCTGAGTGATGACTCTGTTACATCACCAGCGCTACACAAATATATACATATAAACCTGAATCTGCATTTCCAGGTGATTGAGGAGGATCCCGAGGTGCTGGAGGAGGAGCTTCCTGTTGCAGAGGAGGAAGCCCCAGTTGAGGAGGCCACAGAGGAGGCACGTTGCATTTGTTATTGTTGCATCATGATTGCACACTGTGTTAATTTCCCCCAGCTCCCGTCATAGACAGCGACTTATTTAAAGACTTTATGAATATCTCATTAACCTTTCCATGCATGATGTCACTTAATTCAGGCTGCTCCGGTTGAGGAAGAGCCCGTGGCTGAAGAGGAGCTGGCCGCAGATGAGCCTGCAGAGGAGGCAGTGGAGGAGCCGGCTGCTGAGGAGCCTGAAGTGGAGGAGGCCGCTCCCGCAGAAGAAGAGGAAGAAGATGCAGTTGCTGCCCCAGAAGAAGTTGCTGAGGAGCAAGTAGAAGCGGAGGCTGCCCCTGTGGAAGAAGCGGTGGAGGAGCCTGTGGAAGAGGAGGCAGCAGCTGTAGAGGAAGCCTATGAGGAGGCTGTGGAGGAGGAAGCTGCATCCGTAGAAGAAGCCGTGGAGGAGGAGGCCGCACCTGTAGAAGAAGCCGTGGAGGAGGAGGCCGCACCTGTAGAAGAAGCCGTGGAGGAGGAAGCGGCATCTGTAGAAGAAGCCGCGGAGGAGGAAGCGGCACCTTCAGAGGAAGCTGTAGAGGAAGCAGTAGAGGAAGCTGTGGAGGAGGAGCCCGCAGTTGAGGAAGAGGCCACCCCCTCAGAAGATGCTGCAGGGGAAGAGCCTGTTGAGGAGGAGGAGGAGGAGGCAGCCGAGGAGTTTCCAGAGGAGGCAGCAGCTCCAGAAGAAGTGGAGGAGGAGGCAGTCCCAGGTAAGAAGAGAGAAGAGGTGTATTCTAACGTTGACTCTTGACTCATTGATCTCACAGTCTGTGAGATTTCGGTGAAATGTATATAGAAATACTGATATTAAAGATATTCATTCAGTGCCCACAGAGTCGCTGACATTCTTGTTTGACAGATTTCCTTCTCCAGTTCTCTTTAAAGAAGAATGATCGAGCTTTATGAGCACAACCACTGAACCATCAGGAAGAATAAAGTTCAGACCTACTGTTGGTTCAGGAGTTTGATTCAATGATCAAACCTGAATTCTCAGATAAAGTCCACTGTTGTCCACTGAGTCTTGAATCCGGACCTGTTGATCCAATCATGTCTCCCTTTCCACTCACAGAGACAGAGGAAGTAGCCGAAGAGGCAGAGGAGGTCGCAGAAGAAGGTAGGCACATGAACACAGGAGGAAGTTTGTGTGTGTGTGTGTTAGAGTTGAACAGGGTGAAAAGTTATTGCGACATCATAAAGTCAGATGATACGAGATTATAATGTGTGTTTGTTTCATCTGCAGCCGAGATTGTTGAGCAAGAGGAACAGATTCAGGATGAGCCCACAGGTAAATTCACTCTCCCACATCACTTTTTTTAGTTAATGACCTCATCATAAATCAAAGTTGTTTAAAGGTGTGTGTGTGTGTGTGTATATATATATATATATATATATATATATATACACACATACACAGAATTTGTTCGTTGTGACTTAAAATAGTGGAGATGATAAAACTGCAAGCACATGCATTCGACTTTAGGGGGCGATAGTGGGAGCAGAGTGTCGTAAAAACCACTATGAAGCAGTCGTACATAATATGCTTTGTCACTGTTTAAGAATGGCGCCATACACAAGCTACTGCAGCAGGTCACGCTCTGTGTCCCACAATGAAATCTCTCGTTTTCTGCTCGTTAACTTTCTGACAGCAGAACTAACGCAACATAAAGTACTCGATAACATCTAGACACCTTTCAACCCCCAAGCTCTACTGTGCGCATTGGTATCCACATACTGAGGATCGGTTTCTTCTTCTCCCCCGAATCGTGTGAAACTCTGTCTCTTACATAATGGATGGCGTGAGGCCACAGCAGCTGTTTGCAGGAGAATGTCTCCTGTCAGCGAGGAGGAGGAATCTGATGAGAGTTGTGTGACATGTATGAGAGAGAAGTCGTGCAGACACAAGTAGAACTGCCTAACAGTACTTCTAAAAAAAACATTGGGATCGCTCGTGAATTATCCGTGATTATACATCACTTCCTCCTCCTTTTTCTTTTTTCTTTTTTCAAAGTAAAAGAGCTTCCTGTTGACTGAATCCAGTCATATGTTCTTCAACAAAGCTTGTATTTGTATCACTGGACTGAACGATTCACATCTTTTATTGTGTATAATGATCTGCTGTGTGTGTATTTGGGTTTTTATATTTAAGTCAAGGAAATTTAGTGATCTAAGTAGAAAGGACATCGCTGTTCTGTTGCTAAATAATGAGCCTTGTTATACTTTGAAGTATCTGGTGTGTGTGTGCACGACCTATTTACAATGACCTGCCCTCACTCCCTGCATGTTGTTATTGGCTGTGGCCTGTTCACCACGTGACCCCTCCCCCCTCAGTGCGCACTATACCTTTTAATGATGAACAGTATATGTTTGGGGGGGGGGGGTCTGTTAACCCTGAGGTTCAGACATGTACAGGCAGTTGGATACTCACCTCCAGTCTTAACACATCCTGAGGTGATGACACTAACTGTGCAGGTGTGAAGGTTGACGACGTCCTGTCTGTCTCCCATAGAAACGTAGAGGCCGCTGTGGTCGCCGTGGTGACGGAGCAGGGACCCACTGACGTTGCATCAGCACCATCTGAGCGCGCTCAGAACAATGATGCGTTTTATTCCACCTCCAGGGAAACGATTGAGTCGTTGTGACAACACCACCACCCCCTCACCTCACCCCCTCCCCTCCCTCCCCAACCCCACTTCTCTCTCCCTTCACCCCCAAACCTTTCTCACCCACCTCATCCCCCCTCACCCCTTTTATTTCCACACTTTTCCTTTATTTTTTTTTTCTCCTTTTAGTGTGAGATGATGGCTGAAAACTGTTTACTATTTTGGTACTCCTGTTTTTACCATTCTCCCTTAGTTTTTATTTTCTTATGTGTGTGTTGTGTCTTCTACGTGCTCTACCTATACAGCAGGTCTACCAGAGTGTTTAGCTGCAACAGTGAAATCTCTCTATCAGTGGCATGGTTTGACTTCCTCAAACTGGTTCTGAACACAAAGTCCTTGTCTCATTTTAATTTTTTTTTTTTTTTCATTTCGAAACCGGAAGAGCGGATCTTTTCCTTCACTTCACAGTCTATTGAATAACCGGTTCCACTCTGCTGTAGATTCTATGCAAAGCTGTCATACACTCTGTCCCCTGCCTCCACCCCCCCTCCTCCTCCCCCATAGCCAGTTTATTTTACCACTCAGTATGTGTCGACTCCAGGATGAGCCATATGCTAGCACGTGAACTTGGAGAGAGAGTGTGTGTGTGTTTTTGTGTGTGTGTGTGTGTGTGTGTGTGTGTGTGTGAGTAACATGAGTGCGTTGACAAATCTCTTGCTATTCGATCTCTTCTGTGAGAATTCAGTGTCACGGTGTCGTTTTTGAAGTTTTTGTTTTTCCTCCTCCAGCGTGTTCTCCGAGTACATGCACCACTGAGTATGTGTTGTCTGTATGTTGTTTTTGTTTTCCTCTTCCATATTTCACACGTTATTACAGGACGATCAAATAGGTTTTACCTGAAGAGTTTGAACTGTGACTGTGTAGCGTAGGACAGTGACGACGGCAGTCGACTTGTCTTCATTATTTTTTTTTGTTCATTTTTTTTCAAAGAAACACACACCAGCAGCACATGGAGGTGAAATCAGACAGGATTGTAAACATTTTAACCCTCTGTGAGCCAGATCTCCATTTTCTGTAGCTTCTGTGTAAAATCACCTCTGGCTCACAGAGTGTTAAAAAAAATAAAAAAAATAAAAAATAACCTAGGGAGGCATCAGTTCCTGACTGATGCCTCCAAAGGGAAAACGTATCCACTGTTCCCTTTTCCTGCAACATCACAGTTTTGTCTATATGAGCTGTTTTCTTTTTTTTTTTTTTAATCTTGCAGTAGCTCGTTTATGTGCAGAAGATCCGAGCACAAACAATTTTTATGAATTATTCCATTGGAATTTTTGAAGTGGGGGAGGGGGGAGAAAAAGGCCAAGAGGTTTTCATGTCCTTTCATTCTTTTTTCCGGTCTCATGGCATCTCAGAAAAGTCGGAGGTGGTTTCGAGACGATGTTTGTAACACTACAGTTTGAGTGGAGGAACTATCAGAGAACATTCCGCGCTCTTCAAGAATTTTCTCGTTTCCTGCGTTGTCATCGTGCGTGTGTAGTTCCCACCTACTGTAACCATAGTAGGCTGTTTTTTTTTGTTTTGGTTTTTTTGTTGGGATGCAGCGCTCACTAGTGGTGAGCGGTAGCTGTTTTTCTGTAGAACGTCTCATCCCGTTTCTCTCTAACAACACTTAGCCGGTCTTTTCTACTTCCTACCACTTTCTAAGTCAATGTGAAACTGTCAGACCTTTTTAACTTCGAAGATCTTTACGGAGAGAGCTTCTAGATTTTTAAAAGGAACATTTTTAAATAAAAAAAGAACTTGGAGAAATAAAGAGAAACCTAATTTTCTTAAAATGCTTTAAAATTGTTTTTTGGTTTTTTTTTACAAAGCCATGAGCTGTATGTGGCATGCAGGTCTAAAAAGGGGCAGTACAACTTCTCGAAAACACAAAAATGTTACTCTTTGTTTACAAGGAAGAGCAATAACCAGCAGAGGGCAGCACTGCAGCACCCCGAGTTCTTCACTCCTTATTGTTCTGAAGTTGTGTACTTGCTGCAGAGGCTGCAACACACGGCCGGCTTTGTTTCCAGCGTCTGGGTTTATCGAGCTCAGGGGCGACGTGGGGGAAACTTTCCTGTTTTGGTTTGAAGAAAAAAAAAATAATACATTGAAAAAAAACAAAAAAACCTGCTCCATCTCTTTCAAAGTGTTGTCCATCGGCCTCCAGCGTGCAGATCTGATACTGTCCTGCAGACGATGGGAATTAAATTATTGTGACGTACTGGCGATGGTGGGCTGTTAGAGGCCATTTGAAGTATCACGGTTTTTCTGTAAATGATCTGTTCTGGGAACTGCAATAAAGGTTTGGGACAACACAACTGTGACTCCAGCATTTTTCAACCGCCGCCGCCGCCCTTCATTTTATTCCCGTAAAATGAGGGGAAATATATTTTTATTGTCCAAAATCACCTTGATGTTTTAACATTACTTTGAGTTCTTTATATTTACTCCGGGAGTGTGTATAGTGATGAGATGACCATGTTGCATCGATATGTTTTTCCAGTTTTAAGTGTTTTACTTTGCTCATTTATCCTGAACAAATAATCGCAGCACATTTTCTGAGGTTTAATAATTACTGCAGGCTGAGGTCTCATGTGTTCCATGCATGAAAGGATGAGGGGCAATTAATCTGCAAGAATATACCACCAGATGTCACCAAATCTTCCATTCTTCATCTTTTAAAAAGCACAAGTCTCAGAGGGAAATCCCTGATGATATAATGATGATAACAATCATCAATGTATCTCACTATTAAGAATGATAGTGACAAACCTCATGGTTATTATCGCCACCTAGAGTCAAATCAAAGTCATTACAACTGTAACATACAACTGCCCTGTTTAAATACTCGTTTATCACCGCGGGTACACAAACAAATCCCTCATGCCATGTTTACAGCAAATATGGTCTGATTAAATAATGGAACCGATACAGACGTGGGGGGGGGAAGAAACCTACTCATTGCTGCCCTCTAGTGGAGCCTGGAAAAACAACCACACATTTCCACTGTAAGAGGTGCATTGATTCAATTCATCCAGGACAGGCAAAGATTTATGAATGTGTGATGTCACAGGATCAATGCTGCTTTAGATTGACCGCTGCTTTTCATTTTGTGTAGTGACGGAGGAGATGCTGGATCCTGTCAAATGAGATATTTGACGGACACCTCGGTCCTCAGCTGTCAGGACTGAACACCCATCGCTCTCTGTGTCTTTCTGTGCGCACACACGCTGAGCTCCTTGCTATTGTTGCCATGGTGAATTTCTGACCAGTATTCAGGCCCATGCACAGGCCCATACACTTGAATGTATATAGCACAGCAGCTGCAGTGACCATGGAAAGACATATACACTCGTTAAGTGCACAGATTTTATATTTCTATTTCTATTCTGCAGTGAAGCCCCCCCCCCCCCTCCCTCACTCCCACCCTCAGTCTGTTGGTCTCTTCGCTCTCGTCACGTTATTGCCATGGAAACTCTGCTGCCGAAATTGCCGTTTCGCAGCAGCATTTTGGGGGATAAGTGAGGATTGAATGGGAGCAGAGGAGCGAGCGCAGCACAGACTGGAATTAGATTAGATAGATGGATTCACTGATGCCAGTCAGTCTCTTCTTTGTGTCCCAGAGTGAAATGAATGGGTGAATGTTTGCCGCTCGTCTCGTCCTCCCTTTGTAAACATGGGTCTCAGAGAATCGTCCCTGAGCCGCTGATCAAGAAGCGTCCTTCATCACCTACATGTTGTAACCAGGCCTCACGACTGTCTCTCAGGCTTCTATGAATAGACTGGACTGTCCCTCTCCTCCTCTGATGCTTCATTTTCCTTTGATCTGATTGGACAGAACTCACTTGGACGTTTTGTATTGCCATGACATATAGAAAGGTCCATGTCATTTCAGTTCATATGTTCAATGCAAACGATGACATCAAAACCAATGTTTTCTATCACGTTTAAAGTGAATAAATCAATTTATGATAAAGTATTTCTATTCTTATAAAATATTACAAATTAAAATAAAGCCTTATTTTTTACACTCTAGGACGTCAGGACACCAAAAACCATTGCGAAGTTACTGCGTAAAATTAGTTAAAATTACAATATTTCATTTGTAAATATAACAAATAATGAAGTGGAGGTCGACAGCAGTAAGAAATGTAAACACATAAAACACCAACGAGCTGATATCAAACCTTTATTTTGTTACAGAGACACCACTGGAAAACAAACTGTAGGATGTCGGTCCTTTGTCGCTGCTGCTGCTGCTGTTGTTGTTGTTGTTGTTCACAGTCCCAACGAGTCACATGTGGCTCATTCATCCACTACAGGTCGTCATGGATACACAATCCAGCAGGGTCAGAGATCATGGCACTGTCTGAATATGTCAACACTGATTTATTATTTAATTGATCTATTTCATTCTTTTCACAGCCTCAGTTCATCACTTGTGCTCATGTCTGTCACAGAGTCGATGACCTCACCGGATCTCAGAGGCTATTTTTACATGATTCCACATCACGTCTTTGATCCCACGTTCAAAAACACTATGTAGAAATGAGCGTGAGAGGAGAATGAACATGCCGACTCTGCAAAAAAGCAAGAGTGTGAGATTTACTGATGACATCCAGTCACTTTCAGAAAAATCCAGTCATTATTTTACCACAAATGTGTAAATAATTAGCATGTAAAAATAGCCACTCAGAGTGAACACACATTATTAATTCGTGACATCATTTCTGTCCATATCAAATAATACTTCCTCTCTGCTTTTTTAATGATTTGAAAACTGATCTTAAACCTGCTCACAGCTGAACACAGACATTCACTAAAACAATAGAAATAAATAACATGATAATAAAATCAAATTAAAAAAAAGAAAAGTTTGGAGCATTGGCTCATTATCTGGCAGAAATCTGAAATTAAAGATTCTAATATCACACTGACTCTTCCCGCTGGTGAGTAAATAATCAAAATAACAAAAACAAACGGAGGCGGGCAGACAATACGTGACGGCTGTGGCTCAGGCTTTGTTTTGTTTTTTTGTTGTTTTAGAAGAACCAGAAGGTTGTCGGTTCAATCCCACTCTTTACTAAGTCACATCAAAGTTTTCTTGCTGCTCCTCGATTCAAATGTGCGCGAGTCCTGTTCTATAAACCAGACTCAGATGAGACCTGGATCCAGTCCACAGGGGTGTGGGGGGGGGGCGGGG
>JAFBJT010110006.1:93078-104961 GCA_016785325.1 Chascanopsetta lugubris | reverse complement strand
TTTGGCACCCCCCGCCCCCCCCCCCCTCCCTCCCTCCTACCTCCCCTCCCTCCTCTCTCTCTCTCTCCTCAGTACAGTAAAGTTAATAACACCAGCAGGGTGGAGGAGCAGTACCAGGCTCCGGCAGCACCGGCCCCAGCCCCATCCCTTCCGCTCTCTCTCTCTCTCTCTCTCTCTCTCTCCCTTCATCAGCACTTAGTGGACATCTGTGCAGTGCCAGCCCTCTCCATATGCCACAGCGGTCAGAAGACAAATGACCGTGTCAGCGCAGTGGCACGCCCGCACGTCTGATGCCACACAAGGGGTTGCACGCCGGGTGCGGTGAGGGACGGAGAGCGGGCGGGCAGGAAGAGAGGCCGCAGACGGTGGGAGGATGGGAGAACGGGCCGGGTGTGTGCAGAGCTTCCAGCACGCAGGGGGAGAGGGGCAATAAGTTATCTAAACTGTAAACACGTGAAATACCAAAACTAAGTAATGTCTTATGTGGCTAACAAGGCGTGCGAGGAAAGCAAAGGAAAACACCTCGGAGACTTGCTCTCCTTGGGCTATCGGGGCGGTTTGTCTTGTTATGTCCCATTAATTATGTGTATATATATATATAATATATATATATATATATTTCATTTGTACACGCTGCCCATGTTTTCTTTAATTTCATTGTATGAAAGTTTTACCTTCTGGGCGAGTGAAATATTTTTATTATTTTGGCTTTGTTGTCAAAATATCTAGAATCTATTTATATCTGCTCATTCTGTGCTGTGGACTGGTTGTCAGTGTGTTTCTAATGCTGCTTTCATGCAGCCTTGGTAGGACATGATATACTACTATCTACTACACATGTGAAACTCGTGGCCCGTGGGCCGAATCTGGCCCACCATGTCATTTCATGCGGCCTGCAAGAGCTTAAAGTGCCATAATTTTTCTTTTTTTAAATTTATTTTTTGCCCTTTTTATATGTGGCAATAAATTCAGTGTGTTTACAGGTTTTTCATGTATGGGAATTCTTCTCCAATATGTTTAACTATTTGTTTTGTTGTTTTTTTTGTTTTGTTTTTTAAAGGGACAGCGCATATTGATGACCATAACGATGTAATTATGCTAGAATTAGGCAAAAGGCTTGATTAAATAACACTCAAATATGAACACAGTTTTTTGACACTATGTTAAGTACTTAAATTTAGTCCCACAATTAAAACTGGCAACCATGATGCAGATGTGGCCCTTGGTGAAAATGAATTTGACAACCCATTTTAAAGTATTGGAGACAGCAATTTGTAACGTCAAGTGATTGGAAATGGAATTTTTTGTTTTAGAAACTGTATTTCAGTGACTTTTATTGACTTTAACTACAAAATATGCTTAGGTCACTGTTGGATGTGGTAAACACACTTTCCCTGAGACACTGACAGAGAGCTGACAACACTGAATGACATCTGATGGACCGTAGACAGCACACACACACATACACACGCACACACACCGGTCAACATATTTCTACTATGATTCAGCAAAGTTGTCGAAATGATTTCACGGAGCAAAGAAAGATCCACATTCCTTCCCCTTCAATAAAAGAGGTGATGAAATGAATGATTACGCAGAGGTGAACATAAAAATTTCAGGAACACATGGGGTTGAAACTTGTCATACTTGAAACCCGAGTTTCAAATGTAACACTATCACATATCATGCAAAAACAAAAAACAAAAAATCGGTGTCCAGCTCGGGCTGAGGAATGAGACAAGGGTTGGTGGTGAAGTAAGACGTGTGTGTGTGTGGGGGGGGTGCTATGAAAGAAGGTGTGTGCAGAAAAGTAGGGGAGGAACAGAAGTATTCCCAGGGTAACGGGCTCTGGCGAAGGAACTGAGAGGTGTTTTGGCTTGTGTAGCATTCGGGGAGAGAGCAGTGTCTCCCAGAAGGAGGCTATAAAAAGACGGAGGAGGCAGGAGGCCATGTGGAGAGACTGTTGAAAGGGAGCGAACACCACCCACTCCACAATCCAACCACTGCCACCATCCATCGCCACCACTGGGTGAGCAAAAGAAGCGCACACTGATCACGGACACAACTCAATCACTTTGGCCGTCGGGCAAACACATACTGACACAACATGGCTGAACTTCAGCACTCAACATCACCATTGGAACTAGTGGCAGGTCAACAAACGACATCGGCTGCACGGCAAAATTCGGATTCCGCTAAAATGGCGGCTAACAGTTGTAAAACTACATGTCAAAAGCTGAAAGGAAGGGGAAGCAAAGTTAGCTTTTGCTAGCTTTTAACCGGCTAATGCTAGCACTGCAATGCGTGCAGCCCCTGTGCAGGGGGCTACTTGGAAGCTGGCAGTACAGACGATCTATGCACATGCTAGTAAGCACCAATCCTAACTTGTAGCAAATCACAGCGACCGAGAGAAACTGAGTGAAAAGACTCTACCAAGCATGGCCCACCCAAATGAAACAAAATTCAAACCCCAAGAAAATATACCTGAGGAAGGTCAAAGGGCACGTTTGGTGGTTCTGCTTGAAAGTAATTGTTTTATAAACATGAATAAAAATGGTCAGGTTCACTTTTTTTAACATATACTTTCGCACAGTTACTCATCAGACATCATTTAGAGATGAATTGGGCAAATATTTAAAAAAAAAAACTACTAAATATTGTTTTTCTTCAGGTGGTAAATTATATATTTATCTATTTTTACAGTGTTCCAAATGATTTTACTTGAGAACAAGATTATTCACATGGCTCTTTTAGTTGTGAAGATGCATTCTATTTATTTTGGGTTAGTCATTTTGGATCAGAGGCAGAAAAAAATTAGCCTTTTACAGAACCGTTTAATGACTGGGGAAAGGGACAGATGGCTGTTTTCACTCATGTTGCCTGGTCAGTCATTGGACCACATTCAGATAAAGAAATCTTAACTAATGATTGGACACGTGATCATACAGATACATGATAACATACAATTAACATGTGAGTTACATCAATTGGAACAAAACAGACTGAATAAAGCTCGACCATCAGTCACCGATGGTGTTATACTGCCATTATTTTGAAATGAAAAAGAGGCTGCATGTGGGGAAAGTTCTGACTGAGCTCTCATTAGCAACAGCTACATATGTAAAACATGAAAACAGAGATAAGCATCAGCTCTGAGGGGGAATTGAGACAAGTCTGCACACAACGATCTGGAGAGGCAGCGAGACACATGCACCAAACCAAACAAAGCGAGAGGAGCCCCTCGGGCCTTAAGTTAGCACTGACAGTTGGACGGACGTATGCACAAATACACAAAAACAAACATGGAGAAAACACATGGCGGTTTCGTGAAAGCGGGCGTGGAACATGCCTCTCCCCCTGCCTCGCCACAAATATCTGAGCCGTGAGGTAGAGTTGGACGTCCTCAGTGAACAACAGGCATAAAACACTGGTCTGGATTCCTGACGCAATACAAATCAAATGAATCCAAAGCCGCTCTCTGCTTTTGTTTCGCTCACTGTCTCGGCCACGGTGGCCAACATGGTCGGTCAAAACATGGCAGCCTGATTTGAGTGAAGGGGATGAGACGTGAAAAACAGAGAGAAAGCGAGCGAGAGAGAGACAGAGACAGAGACAGAGAAAAGGGAGAGGATGTGCCATAACCAATTCTGGATATTTACGTGTAAAATGTGCTCTGCAGTTCTTTCTCCCCCCAAGCATATCCATGGGAATAAAATGCTCTGGCCCTCTGCCTGGGTAAATGTGTTCCCTATGTGTGGGCTCACTATCCCAACCATGTTGTCTCCACCAGGAAGGGGAGCAAGGTGCAGGAGAGAGGGTGCCTCTGGTTGAAGGGTTTCGGTTGGCGGGAGAGACAGAGACGGAGATGGGGTGGGGTGAAATACAGAAAAGCCAAGGCTCTGTGGCTGAACTTAAGTGTGGGAGGTCCAGTTACACCGCCCCCAACCGCCCATCCACCCCCAAACCTCCACCAGCACTACTATTAAATACCTCTGGAACATCCCGACTGGCTTTTAAACAGAGCTGTAGAGGGTAACTGGTGGATATGGAGGTAAACTAAGCATGCCCAGGGGCGGGGGGCGGGGGGGCGGGGAGTGTTTTGAATCACTGGGTGTCCATGACCTGGCACCGCTCTCGCCCTCCAAACTCATTGTTCGGGGCCCAAGAAATCATTTATAAGCCCATTAGAGTGTGAATTTTACCAATCAAACCGAAGTGTCTCGCACTAACAAATGCTAACATTGGATTTTATGGCCGTTCGAGAACCGCCTGGTGGTGCAGCGCCTTGTGGTCAAGCTGTTTGCCATTACATTGACAAGCATGCACACGTCTCTACATCTGGCCCCGCTGCAGCTCGCGGAACACACCGAGCCAATTACATGTTGTTGTTCTTTTTGACATATAATGTTTTTCGTAATCAGATAATTGCCCGACCCTTCAAACTCCCCCCAAAACAGCTTTTTCACCCTGAACCCGTGTGTCGAGCCAAAACTGCTTCATCGAAAAAAAAAAAACTTGCTCCGAGGATCCTTTTCTTCTCTCTGCATGTGTTTAAAAACGGGATGCATTCAAGCAACATGTCTTGCCTGCCAGCCCTTCGTGAGGATGTAGAAGTGAATCAATGAGAGACATGGACAAAATAATTACTGGAAACCTCCGCGAGCACACATGCAGGGGGAGAGTTCCTGAAACAAGTTCTTATGATCGGACATCATGGAGGTGGAAACAAAGCTGGGCAGCTAGCTTTTGCTAGCTGTTGAGCAGCCAATGCTAGTGCTGCTGCTGCTGCACTGCCTGTGCGGGTCAACACTCGATACACGCCCCCCCCCCCCCGTCAACACTCGATACCCGCCCCCCCCCCCCCCCCCCCCCCCCCGTACAGGAGGCCACTTGGATACTTGCAGTACTGATGATCTATGCAAACGCTAGGAAGCACCAATCCTAACATGTAGCACAACAGAACAACCGGGTAAAATGGAGCAAAAAAATTCATAACATAACAACAGAATTCAAACCCAAAGAAACCATACCAGAGAAAGGTCAAGTGGCACACTTGGTGGTTCCGCCTGGACTCACCTGCGTAATAACACAGGTGTTTTAACGTCTACTAATGCGCAGCAACTCATCAGATATGACTTTGCTCATTCCTGAATGAATTGGGCTTCGACTGCATGATTCAATGGTGGTTTTCATTCTAAAAATCGTGTGTTTTCTTCATGGAAAGGTAAAAATTGGTTCACTCAGAACTTGTGTGTTACCGCTGAAACACCGAGCCAAAACTGCTTCATCGAAAAACTTGCTCCGAGGATCCTTTTCTTCTCCCTGCATGTGTTTATAAATGGGATGCATTCGAGCAACATGTCTTTCCAAGGCCCTTCGTGAGGATGTGGGAGAGAGGTGAGAAGTGAATCAATGAGAGACATGAACAAAATAATTACTGGAAACCTTCGCGAGCACACATGCAGGAGGAGATTTCCTGAAACAAGTTCTCCATGACAAGAATCTGTCAGCTTCTAAACGCTCGCATGTGAAGGCAGCCACAAAGTTTGCTGGATGTGTCAGACGCCTGATGAAGGGAGGAGATCTCCTGATTGAGTCATGTGGTTGCATATTATCCCTCGAAAATCAACCGGCATGTGCTCGCCACTCACATCTGCCCCGGAGCACTCTTGCACTTTTATTCTTTTATTTTTTTATTTTTTTTAAGTACACCCACCGCAGCTCTGCCGTTTAGACGCCGAATACTTCGCACCCTCTTAGGGATATAAACATTATTGTTGGAAGTCACATAAATGAAATGCAATCTAATGGTTCAGGGTGAAACCATGATCTGTGTCTTTAACAACAGACCTTCCCTTCTTCGCAGACACATTATGCATTTATGTGGAAAATGTGCAGAAACCTCAGGAATCCTGGTGATGAAGACATTTCCATAAAACTACGAGCAGTCATGTCATTTCTCAGTGCAGCTGGAACGAAAACGCGCAAGAATGAGATAAAATGTGTTAAATGTGGAATAAAGGGAACCTTGCTCCGCTGCATATGGGAATGCGTGGATATCCAACCCTTCTGGTTAAATGTGTTACTGGAGGGAAGCCTCCACTATGTCCAAAGCTACGTATGTATACTGGGAGTGTTCCCTACAGATTACAACATCAGTAAGGAAAACAAGAAGTTGATTGTTTACTGTTGCTTACAAGCAAAACGAACTATTGCCGAATTCTGGGGAGTTTACAAGTCTGGTTAGCTGGTCTATTAGATTCCCTTGCTCTTAAGAAACTCAGAGAAGGGGGAGGAGTCAGGGAAGTCTCTGTGGCTTGGTGTAAATTCATGTTGATGTGCTTGTCTAACTCCATGTATGTGTTGAGCTATTGATGTACTTGATTCGAGCACTTTTTATTTAGAATTGTTGTCATCTGTGAAACTGAGTCTTTGCATACGGAATGAGACTGTGGATTTATATGGGATGAATATGGAACCCCAGTGTAATGATATATGACCTTGCAGCCTTTTAGAATAAAAGTTGTATTATTTTCTATTCAATTCAATTCAAGTTCATTTCATTTAATTTAATCTCATTTAAATGTATTTGTATTTGTGTTTGTATTTTTTACGCGTGTATTTGTTTTTGCTCCATTTTCAAAACTCAATAAAGAAAATGTGTTTAAAAAAGAAAAAAGAATGAGATCAAATACGTACGACAGCAAATCTAACCACGTCCGTCTTCATATATCGAAGGCGTGTGTGTTGTTCTCTTCCCCTGTTTAACGGAGGTGCTCTCATTAGCAGCAATTGCCATCTGCACATACTGGAGCTGGATACCCAGTGTCTGGGATAATTGTACAGCTAATTATCATGTGGTGTCTGCCGGTTGCCAAGAATAGACGGTGCCATGTGGCCCGGTGTCTTGGGGATTGTTCCTGGCCTTGATAGCTTGATAGGGAGGGATGGGAGGGCATTGGTCTCCCAGAATTGAATTAAACAGTAAATACTGTTTGTGTTTTTGTCACGGCTTCCTGTTTGTTAGTCGTCCCAATAGAGGCTTATCTTGGAGCGTTTGCTCTTTCATACACACACACACACACACTTTCTCTCTCTCTCTCTCCCACACACGCAGAAAAGAAAAGCTGTCTATTTTATGCTCTACAGATGAAACACATTAGCGAATGCATGGCAAGGGACACCGAGGGAGGGGGAGAGGGAAAAAAAAAAAAAAACCTCCACAGTTCCAACGACATCAGCATTTTCTCGCAAATTTGCAATTAGTCTTAAGGGCCGGTGTAAATTAGGTCTCCTGATAAATGAGCGAGCGGGACAGGACATGAAGTTTCAATAAATCTGAGAGGCTGCCCAGGGCATTGGTGTCCTCTTACTATAAAGCATCAAGAGGGTCCCAACAGGGAGAGATCCATGAAGACAAGCCCAGGGAGCAGCACTGACTACAGGGACTCACACGCCCCCGACTCTCCCCCTCTGGAAGTTCCAAGTGAGAAAGCACTCGGAGAGAAGATAGCAAGTGTTTCATGATGGGGATGTGAGGAGAGAGGAGGGGGAGGAGGGGTGGGGTGCGTGTGAGTGTGTGTGTGTGTGTGTGTGGGGGGGGGTCCTCTAATGTGGGTGCACCAGCGTTGGTGTCTGCGTCTACGCTCATAACTTCACGGACGAGACCACTTTAGAGAGCGAGAGCGCCGCGGTCCCGTTCAGGGGAGTCTAGAGTTGCGTCTCATCAGTGTTTAAACATATTAGAGCGGGGCCCACGCTGTCTGCTGATTCGATCTGCTGCCTGGCCGCGAAGACGGTAAAATAGAAGGTTTTACTTTTGAAGGAGGGCGCGATTGGCTGGGCGCGCGTATCGACGATGCATCAACTTACACACATTTGGCCATGGCACAAAGAGCAGGGCTTCTTGACAAGGGATGACAGTTAATGGAGCTGGCAGTGGAAGCCCGAGCCGGGATCGGGTTCAAATGGATTCCCAGTTACTGTCCGTTTAATCGAATTGGACAAAATAACACGCCACAATAAAGTGCTGCTTAAGGGCGGAGAAATGTGTTTAAAGGGGGAGGCGAGGTGATGACAAAGCGAGGGAATGTAGGACGGGACGGCGAATAGCATTAAAGGCCCATTTGTCTGCATTACCTGCGAGGAAGGGAGTTGAAACGACGTTCCGTGAGAGGGAACAGTCGAGGGGGAGAGAACAATAATGCTGTGGCAGGGGGGGACCGCTTACTAGGTTACACGCGCACGTAGCCCCGAGATTGAATTGCTAACAATTGGGATACTTCAAAAGTACAGATTGAGACATCTGCCTCATGTTGCAGCGTGATGCGCTCAGGATCACATTATGTGACCATGTACTGGATATTTGATCGGTGTCACGGTGCCGGGTTGTGAGCTGCAGTTGTGTGTCTACTCAGTGTGACCACTGATTCAGCCAGAGTAGACTCTCATAGAGGTCAAACGATGGTGTTTTCAAATCAATTGGAACTTATATAGACACGTTTTACAGACATGAACCGCTCATTCTCATTCACTTGCCTTTGTCGTCCCATGACCTTCATTTTGCCAGGAGCTGTTCAGGAGTGTCATCCATCGACGGTTTTTGGGAAGCAGAGGAGAAATTTCAAAACAAGTCCAACGATGGCTCGACTCCAAGCGACGGTACCTCGTGACCTGTAGAGCATGAAACAGTGGTGTCAAACTCATTTTTAGGCCCAACAGTAAAATCATAGCATGACGGCCTGTAAACAACAACAACTTCAAATGTGTCCCTTTGTTTTAGTGCAAAAAAAGTTAGTAAGTGCATTTGTGATAGAGACACTCTGCATCAAAACTGAAAGTAATTGATGCATTCAAATGTCTCTTCTCAGTATAACCAACATATATCTCTGTTTTTGAAAAATCATCCCGTGGGCAGGTTCTGACCCGCGGGCCACATGTTTGACCCCTCCCCCGCCTTCGACAGAGGAAAGCAGAGAATCAAGTGCCATTTTCTAAATGGTCAAACATTGTCTCTGTAACGCACATACATCTGTTGTTGTGGTGGGGATACACAAAAGAGTGGTGGGTGGATTGGGGCTGTTAGTTCATGGGTGGGTGGGATGTTTGGTGGTTTTAAGTCGGATTAAACAAAAAGTACAGAACAGACAAAGACCTATAGGAAGGATTGGACATGGGCCACAATAAATAAATACACTAATAAAATCTAAATGAAATCAAATTAAATTAAATTGAATTCAAAAACATAAAAGAAATTTAAAAATAAATAAAATCTAAACAAAATTTAATAAAATACAAAAAGTATGAAAAACGTAATAAATAAATGAAATCTAACTCAAATGTAATAAAACAAAAAATAAGAATAAAAATTGAAATAAATGAATAAAAAATAAATAAATACATATATAAATTCAGACCGCCAATCATTTAAACTGAAAACCCGAAATGAGTACAATTCACAATTCGATTCTATTTTGATCACTTTCAAACGCTGAAAAAAAACAAAACGATAGCGGTTTCACACTTTGTACATGGCCAACAGTAGATGTATGATTGTGCAAGTTCTAAGCAACATAGCGTAAAATTGAGATACATTAGAATCCATTATATTTTGATCACAGCATTTGACACCCTAACCAACCCGCCCCCTGCTGCCAACACCTGCAGGTGCGGCCTGTGCGAGCTTGTGATGAAAGCGAACCCACTCCGAGGAGATTTGGAGAATCGCTGCACGCATATGATTTTTGTTAAGATCCAGTGCAGACTCCGCCAGTGGAGGCCAACTACAACAGCGAGTCGGCATCAGGGAAGGAGAGCAGGACTCTGGCTCTCCGCGCTCCTTAATGAATAGGGCAACGTGACAATACAGAGTGCGAGCGTAGCGGCGGCAGCCCTGTGTCGCATTAAGAGCGAAATTGGGACCGGCTGAGATCAGTATCTGCACGGAGGGAAGCAACAAGGGAGGCAGGTAATGGGAGAGAAGAGGAAACATGGGGACAATACGTTGAATCACAGATAAGTGTGCTCTTCCTCTCGGGAGGAAACTATCTGCAGCCCTGCACTTCTTGGCTGCCGCCTGTGTTTTGCAGACACTATTGACACAAAGCAAAGCTGATAATTAAATTACATGTGTTGTGGCAATCCTCAGATACTTTGAATCATTAGCACATGTAGGGGGGAAGAGGGTGGGGGGTAGGAGGGGGGGAGGGGATTGGAAGGAAGCGTGCATGCCCAGATCATGTCTGAAGCTTTCCACATTTCTGTCGTGGGCTGAGTAATGAAGCTTAACGACAAACAAACCCATAATAATGGCGATGTAAAACACAAAAGGAAGGCGGTGATTCCAGTAAGCCTGGCCACTGATCCACTCACATTCTCCTTGGACTCGGTCCCACACACGTCATTTTCAGGAGGGAGGAATAAAAGTGGAGGGGGGGGGGTGTTTGTCCCGCTGCTTGGCTTTAGTCAGGGGGGGGGGGGGGGGGGGGGGGGGGGGGGGGGGGGTTGGAGGGTTAGGAGCTTTCCGGTTTGGCGTCTGCCCATCCATTATGACTATAAAGGCGGTCGCACTACTCCTTTGATGCGCATCACTGGTACGTGCTTCGGGGGCTCGCGCCGCCTGCATGGGAACGGTCGGACTAAGTGACAGCTCGTCAGGCTTTCTCGCCGCCGTGTGCACACGTTTGCGCTGACAGAGGTGGCTGTTTAAAAAGATTATTACATATCGTAAATGATGCCACGTCCCCTTAAAGGTGCAGCGTGTAAGATTTGGTGACATCCAGAGGTGAAGTTGCACGTTGTATCCATCACCTCACCCTCAGCCTCAGGACTTCAGTTGTCATTAAAACTCAATAGATGTTTAGTGCGTCCACTTTTACTACTGTAAAAACATGGCGGCCCCCCCGCCCCCCCCCGCCCCCCCTCCTCAAGTAAAGATACATTTATGGGCTCATTTAAGGGTAATGGAAAAACATTTAGGGGATTATAAATGGATGAAACTGTCGGTATATAATTGTTTTGTAATATTTCTAGAAGTGACAACAATGACAGAAATCTTACACGCTGACTCTTTAAGGGCAATGGGAGAAAAATAAAGCATTCAGATGATTATGAATTCATGACAATGCCAGTATGTCATAGTATTGTCATTTGTAATATGTTCTAGAGGTTAAAGAAATGACCAAGATATCACACACTGCACCTTTAACTCACTAAAGACATTCAAATGCAGCTAAGTCGGTTCCTGCAGCACATTAACCCGCAGTTTAGGGATGAGATCTCTCTCCATCTCCCGGCTCCGACTCCGGGGCTCGGCCGTCCAGTCCCCGTCCTAATTGAGTCAGCGCTCCTCGGCTGCTCCGACCTTATCGTATCACGCTTTCTAATTGACCCGCGCTGCTTCGCGAGACAATGCGCCAGGAGCTTGACAAAAGTTATTAATTTTCACTTTGTCCGAGGCTCGGTCCCAATTAGGTCCCCTGGCTGGGGCCGACAGGGCAGCTAACGCGATTACAGGACAAGCTTATTAGTCTGCGGCAGCCGAGAGGAGGCAGGAGGACGACCTCGAATGAGAACACACACACAACATGAGAGGTGATTACAGGGAGTTGGCAGCACACTGGGACTCTTCTCTTCTGATGCAACACTCATCCACACTCGATACAAGCCATTGGAAATATGTGGTGTTAACGGAATGAAATGAATCATATTGTCGTGTTTTTTTCCCCCAAGTTTCCATGTTTTGTTTTTTTTAGTGGACGCTCTGATATTGTTATTTCAAGTATAATTATATCCCAGAGGGGGCGCTCTTCTTCACTTTTTCAGAAGTTGCTGAGACACTTTGCGTTGAAATGTATTCCATGCTCTGCTCGGGCCGAGGGAGTC
>JAFBJT010110006.1:52627-87306 GCA_016785325.1 Chascanopsetta lugubris | reverse complement strand
ACTGTAGCCCCGCCCCCCCACCCAATCACATTACACTGATCAAATGATCATTGAAAATTGATGAGTAAGCTTTTCTCTTCTTTTAAAATCCAATCTTTGACTGGAACCAAATAAAAGAATAAAGACAAAAAGAAAAAGTAAATAGAGTCAATAGATTGGCTAAGGTTAGGCCGGCGGTTCAATCCCCGGTCTTCACGTCCATGTCCAAGAGCTGGAGTCCACTGTGCATGAGAAGAGATGTGCACATTGGACAAATGTGTGGGCCACATGATGATGACGTTCGATGCCAAAATTCATATAATACCAAACAGAGGTCTGAGAAAGTATGTGAATGTAGAACAAATTCAACCTGTGCCTTATTTTTCATAACCTGAGATTTATATAAAGAAATGTTATTGTTTTACTTAATAGCAATAATAAGAATTAAACATAAGACACAATGATTTAGAACTTAAGTATATGCATCTGGTTATAGAACCTAATTGTTTCATTTTAAAAAGGTGTGAGATAATCAAAGCCATGATTGTGGCTTAAATAAGCTTATTGATCAACCTTTGGATTATGATGGTGACACTTCAAAATAGAGAAGTTCAGAAGTTGAGTAGTTTTACTTTCTTATACTTCATGATTTGTACGTTGACGGGGCCAAAAATTAAAAATATGACAATGACACTGATTGACACTCAAAATATTCATTCTTAATATTCTGATTAAACATTATGATGAACGAAGGCATTGAGCTGCATATTGTTTCATTCAAAACGTCTCATTAGAAATAGAGTAAGTGCATTGTTATAGTATAGTGATTTTGGGTCATTTTATTTGTAGGTCATTATAATGGAATTCAATTTGAGCCTATAAAACAATGGCTGCTGCAATAATCTGATTACGCTCGCACTCAAACTCAAGATATATATTAGAATGTATACCTAATATTCATTCATTTCATGTCAAACACCAGAGTGACAACACACGTCATCAACTTCCCTTACATTTCAATCTAAATGAGATCAATCTACCTTCACCCGCATTTCCCACAACAACAATCACTCATTTGAATTTCTCTCCCATTTTCAAACAGATTGTTGTTGTTCCTCTTTTCACTCAGTGTGTTTTCTTCTTCTTCTTCTTCTCCTCTCTTTGCTTATTCTACATAAATTATTGACCGGCTAATTTGGTCGGCCGGGCCCCGGTGAGACACTGCAGCATCGGCATGACAGCTTTATCTATTAGACTCAGCCCAATGACAGCCTTGTTCCGGCACCGCACACAGGCACGTGTGTGTGTGTGTGTGTGTGTGTGTGTGTCATGTGTCTCGGAGTGTCAGTGCCGGTGTCAGTGTGCAAGTGGGATGAGGTGGGTGGGGTGGGGGGGGGGGGGGGGGGGGGGGGGGTGGCGGCAGTGGTGGTGGGGTCAGGCTCATTCTCGGTTGCATTAGCACCGGAGCAGGACTGGGACACATCAACATCTTAATCAATACGCGAGAGTCAATTACTGAGGAAGCGCGTGCTTAAGCAAGATCTGATTATTGGGTTCATGTTCAGTCCACCAAATGGACCGAATCAATGTGATGGGATATGTGCTATACAACCCCCCCACCCCCACCCCCGCCGTCACACGCACACACACACACCCACACACACACTCTCTCATCCGTCCTCCTTTCACATCCTGTCACCTCACCCCGGTCTGCCTCTCTCTCTCTCCACCCGCCCGCCTGCTGTCTTCTGCTGTCTTCTGCCCCCCCCCCCCACCAGCCCCCTCTCACATTCCTCATGGACACTTGAGGAAAGGGAAGGGGAGACGGATCAAAGTGACAAAGGCGCAGGATTTATGCTCATGGGGTTTGCGGCAGCTAACAGGGGACGGGCGGACGGACGGCGCTGAACTTGTCCAGATGGCACAAGTGTATTAAGATGAAACGGGGCTTGGAGGAGGTTCAAGCTTTTAAAGGTGCAGTGTGTACGATTTGGTGACATCTAGCGGTGAGGTTGCCTGTTGTATCTATGACCTTGTCCTTCTGAACATGCAGGAGAACCTATGGTCGACTTCAGTTGTCATTAAAACTCAAAAGGTGTTCAGTATGTCCACTCTGGGCTACTGTAAAAACATGGCAGGCCCCGCAGAGAGGACCCGCTCGTCATGTAAATATACATGAAAGGGCTCATTTCAAGGTAATGGGAAAGAAGAGTGCGTTTTGGTGATTACGAAAGTGCCGGCATGAAATTGTTTTGTAATTTCACGAACTAGAAGTGACCAAAAAAAAGACCAAATTCTTACACACTGCACCTTTAAATAAGTCATATTTGGGGAGATATAATAATATCAGAGAGACCAGGAGAAAGAAAAAAAAAAAAGATATATATAAAATCTGGATGTGCTCACCCGGGACTTTTGAAACGTTGCACTTGTATTGTTTTATTGTTTCAAGTGTGGATTTGAATTTTTGTCGGCGTCTTGACGCTCGGCGCTGATTTCAGGGAGCTCAGCGGGCTCCGTTACTTTTCATCATGTCTCTCCGACGCTGTGTAATCACATCCAACATTCTACAGCTTCTCCTCAACCACCCGGCTCAATAACGAGCCGAGCCGAGCTCTGCCATTCACCGGAGCGCTTTCAAGGCGTGTTTTGTGTTTTGGATAGTGTGTGTGTGTGTGTGTGTGTGTGTGTGTGTATGTGTGTGTGTGTGTGTGTGTGTGTGTGTGTGTGTGTGTGCTTTGTCTCTTCAACATTTGCCTGTCATATTTGCTTTTATTGAGGATTCCGTTTGGTGTGTTCCTCCTGTCTATAGCCCGTCAACTTATCAGGATGGATCACACAGCGGGTTGCCGCACCCCACCCCCCCCCCTCCCCTCCATCCCTCCATCCTCACCACCTCCACCCTCCTCCTCCTCCTCCTCGGACCCTAGGAAACCCCACCTCGGCACGGTCGGACCACTTTTCCCTTTCTTCACCTGACTGAGAAATTACACCTGGAACATGGAGAACACAACAAAAGGGCGAGCGGCGAGGAGAGAGAGAGAGAGAGAGAGCGAGAGAGAGAGAGAGAGAGAGAGAGAGAGAGGGCGATGAGAAGCCGGGTGGTAGCGAGAGGACCAACAAAGCCAGAAATCAATAGCCCAGAGATTTTTAACTAAGGCTTTTTTTTCCCTTTCTCTCTCTCTCCCGCTCCCTCTCTCTCTCTGTCTTTTTTTATCTCGTAAGCTGCCAAACATCACCAGTGAAACTTGCACGAGGCAGCCGTTGCCAGAGGGTGAATCATAGCAATATTGATTTGATTATGTAAAAGCTCGGTGGAACCTCAAGCCAGATGCAGAAATAACTCCTCACCTAGGTCCTGCGGGAAGAGTGCACACGGTGGTTTGGAGGGGAGAGAGAGAGAGGGAGAGAGAGAGAGAGAGAGAGAGAGAGAGAGAGAGACAGCGAGAGAGAGAGAGCGAGGGAGAGAGAATGAGAGGAAGACAGAAATATTGTCCAGGATAAAAGCATAATTACTTCCCTC
Organism: Chascanopsetta lugubris; assembly: GCA_016785325.1. Lineage (NCBI taxonomy): Eukaryota > Metazoa > Chordata > Actinopteri > Pleuronectiformes > Bothidae > Chascanopsetta > Chascanopsetta lugubris. The sequence continues at coordinate 83,804 of JAFBJT010110006.1, read as the reverse complement.
ACAGCTAAAATGCATTTTTCCTATTTTCTGACTAGCTCTTCCTTCTGTGGAGCCCCCCCCCCACACACACACACCTCCTCCTCCTCCTCCTCCTCTTCCTCTCCTCCTCCTCCTCCACCAACCTCACGGCTCCTTCCTCTGGATGATAATTAACAGCGCTCTACAGTGCTGAATTAGGAGCTGACAGTTATGAACTCTGCACAAGAATAGGCGGCTACCTACGAGAGTGCTATCCTGGTTGATCAGATCTGTGTGTGTGTGTGTTCGTGTGTGTTCGTGTGTGTTTGTGTCTCAGTGTGTGTGTGTCTCGGCTGAGAGAGAAGAAAAGGCCCAGCGTGCTTGGGAGTCTGATCTATGGCACCCTCTTCTGGAGCCACTATCTCTCTCCATAGAGAATAGAAGACAACTTGCAGAGCATAGTGCTGTGCTATGATGTGTGTATGTAGTATTTTTCTTATCACAATAAAGTACATTTATTTTTTATTTCTATTATTTTTATTAGTATCATTATTATTGTTTTTTCTAAATACTTTTTGCTTTTTTATTTTAACTTTTTTTTTCAAATAAGAAAAGCACTTATGAATGACAACACTAATGAATAACACCTCAGCTTATATTTAATTGTGTGTGATGCAGTGTTGATTTAGACAATCTATATAAAGTTTTGGTTTGTCATAAAATGAAATAAATAAATGGCAGTATTAGAAATGAAGTGAAGGTAAAAAATGGTGGAATAGAATTGAGTTAAATTAAATTCTCTGTATACGATGTGGTGAATAATCATTTTAGCGGAGCAGGTTAGACTGAACGTGCTCCTGGGTATCCTCTAATTGGGCCACCTTTTTTTTTTTTTGCAATGCATTATGGGAGCCACTGATCCAAAGGTCTGTCTTTAACTGCCCTAAATTATGATTCCACCTCACTGAATCTCCACCCCATTAAATGAGTGGAACATCCTGGTCAGCTCTCATAATTGGCCCGGGCTGGTATCTCATGTAAAATACTAATCAGATCACATGAGTGGTGGGAGGGGCTTCAAAGGGAGAAGATGGGGTTTCACCGAATGTATTTGAGCGTGTGATTAGGATGGTATAAAATGGGCCAGAATAACAGAAAAAAAAAAAAAAACATTCCATCCTTCCTGAGCATTTTCACTCGTCTGGACTTCCTGAGCATTCGGAGAGGAATCTGTGCTGGTTGGTGGAGTAATGCGAAGCAGCGCAGGTCTGAGGGGCGACCGCATCCCCCTTTCTCCTTCTGTGAAGTCTGCAGGGCTCGAACAGCGCCAGAGAGAAACCAGACACACATGCAAAAGGCGCGCTACTGTTTCCACCATTAAAGAACAACAATAACACCAGTGTTTACTCAGTTATTCTCCTAAATGTGGGAAAGAGTCGTTTGTTCGGAAAGTTTTTCATGTGTTGATTTTGACACCGAAATTACCAACAATTAAAATTACATATTCTCACTTTTTCTTAGAACGCAGTATTACTGATTACTTCTTATTCTCGGCCATACGACTCCAAGCTTCCATAAATTACATTTCAATTGAAAAATGATGAGCCTAAAATCTTTTAGCAGAGCAGCAAAATTTAAATGGTAGATGGAGACAATAAAAAAAAAATCTAATTGTAATTTTTTCTGTTTTATTTTCCTGATAGTATCAATCAGTTTAGTTTCAAATGAAAATTGAAGCTGCATCCATTCATCTAAAGTGAGTTTCTCCTTGGTTCTGCCTGATTGGGAATTAATGTGATTTAATGTGGAGAAATGCATGGTTCCATACCTAACTGGCATCGACTGCTTTAAGAGTAAACGTCAATTTCAGATGCACATAATCATATTACTGGCCTAATCGGCATTGATTGTTGTTGTTTTTTTTATTCTATTTTTTCTAAACTTGGATCAGGAGAGAAAAGGCAGCGTGAAAATAAAGAAAATAAAGGGGAATGTTGGAAATTGAAGGACGGATTTCTCTTGAGGTTTGAAGTTGGCTGCCTTTGTTTCTCACTGTTATAACTGCTCAGCTTTCACTGTATCCAGGTGGATTCAGTCAGAGAGAGGAAATGTGGGGAATATGCAATTGCTTGATAACAACATTGGAGCTCTTAATTAAGGTCTGTTTCAGTGAGGCGGCTTTCACTCCTGTAAGCCCTCTCCTCAGAATCAGGATAATTCCCATTCATTTGGAAGGATCTCTTAATGATCACTCCCACACTGGACTCAACCTCCAAATAATACCGTGCCTCAATCAGCATATTCCACAATCAATTCTGAATGGATTTCCTTTGCCGCTGATGACTTTAATAACTTCAACATATCTATTAGGGCATGTGAATCTTTGCGATGACGATTATCATTTGCTGATGAAAGGGGAGGAGGGAGGGGTAATTTAATTAGAGTCTAATATGGCCGCGCTCACTTATGCTCCACCTTCCTTTTTATTAGGAAAACTGTTGTTTCGGTACAGTGAAGTGTTGTGATGTGGAATAAGAAAATAAATGGGGAGTAAAATCGCCGGTTGGATTATAACGTCAGATGAAGTTGTTTTGGCGCCGCTCGCCCTCACAAAGGGAAGACGATGGCTGTAATGCGCCATGTGAACCGGTCTCTAATTACATGAGCGGTGGGTGCTGCTCGGATTTGAGCTGCGCGAGCGCTCGCACACTCCGCTGGGTGCACACTCCCCTAATGAGATGTGAGCGCAGGATATAGACATATTTTACCAGCCAACTCAAACCTTAGAAGGAGGAATTTCTTGGACATAATCCCGGCAATGCCGTCTCGGAGTGAGATCGAGATCTGAGCTCATGTGACATATCTAGTGGAAAATGTGGGGATTATTTATTAGAGTTAGAGCTTTGATAAAAAAAAGGCATTTATTGTATTTATAGTACACAGTAGATGTTTAAAGATAAGTATCTGAAATGTTTTATTTGAGGATAATTCTTGATAATGTGCGTGAATATCTGAACATTATTTGTGAAGTATATCTTGCATGTTTATTTACATGTGTGGATCAGGGCAAAATATGTTTAAGTGCATCCATTCAAAAGTAGCCTATAGCTTAGAGTTAGTCTCTCTCCTATTCTCTTAAATTATTGATTATTTGTAAGAATTTACTTAATTGTATGAAAAGAAAAAAAAACTATATTTGACACATTTTGAGCAGATAATTTGAAAAATGACACATATGTTCCTAAACAATGTTCTTTCTAAGAACTTGCAAATTACGGATGGATAGGCTGGGAATTGAACCCGCAACCTCTTCCAAGAGCATGCTCTAGCCCCTATTTACTAACCCATTGACAGCAGACATTTGTCCTACTATCAAACTGACCCAATTCATTGATTATTGTGTTACTTTAAAAAAACATTTTAATCATCTAACTTAGTTAGTTGTTGCTGTCCTATTCCCAATCATAGTCAGTACTCAAATTACAATTATATCAAAAAAGACTGTAAACACATGTGGCCTGAACAAATCACAAGTTTGATAAACACACATTTAAAGCACTACGTGAATGCCAAAAGCTTCGAGCAACGAGCCGTCATTAATTATCTCAACACATTTTTTTTCTCCTTTGCTAAAAACCTGCAAAATGCTCTGTCACAACATTTAGAGGAAACCCTGCAGGATTTAAATCAACTTTATCAAACGATCAAATAGCATGTGAGTAAAATCCCTCAAACGCCACAAAAAAGGAGCGTTGCTGCAGACTTCAGTCGAGCATCGGCCCGACCGCAGACAAACACTGCATTCGTCATCCGGGGCTGACAGAAGCACTGGAGAGTGTCATAAAATGTGCATTTGTCATGGCACGCACTGATTTGTCAGGAGACCATCATTCATAGCTCATAATGTTCTTTTCTCCCTTTGCCTGCCCGCCCATGTTAATGTTGTTTAAATGCCCAGTGGAGCTGCGATACACCAGATAGCATCCATCTCCACCAATCAGTCAATCAGTACCTGGATAGAGAGCCCCAGAGAGCCCCTAGATTAGACCGGTTAGGGTGCTCTCTGGTCCAGTTAGTGGATTAAGACCCTTTCTCTGAAGGCTCCGCACAGTGAAGCCACATGAGAAAGGTATCATGGCTGAAAAGTAGCATTTCCTCCGTGCTGCAGTATTTTGTGGCTTGTGGTCTCAAATGTGTTCTTAATCTCTGGGACACATGTAATTGTTGTACTGTTGGTTGACTGTGGTCTGGTCCTGTGTGTAGCGGGTCTGTGTTGCGTTACACTCGGTCGCAGAAACGCATGGGGGAAATAAACTGCATTTACAATGTGGCGCTGCCGCTGCTGTTGGACGTAATCGGATTAAAGTAACTCGAGGAATTCAGATTATTCTCCATAAATCACACCGATAAATCACAGGACAAATGTTTTGGTGTGGCTGAAATGTTTCTGAGCAAATCGACTCACGTTGCCACATCGATGCTGGATAAACAATCAGTCTCGCTCCATCGCAAAGATACCGAGAGTTTAACCGTGTAAAGATGCTTCTGGGGCATTTGAGAAAGTAAAATGTCCAGAGGTCGAGCCTCTTGAGCATCTGTGAACTTTCTCATGCTGCAGCTTTAGTTCCACAGAAGATACAGATGTGCCATGTGACCCACAGCAAGAGGGCGTGGTCAACGAACGCCTCACCAGAAGGGATTTAAAACCTCGAGATGTAACAAATGAAAAGTACATTCATTTGAAAGGGAAAAAAGACTTCCGCAAACGTCTGACGATAAGTCCAATCCCAGAATACAAAGTGGCGTTGCCAGGACAACGATAATAAACAAAAACACTTAACACCAAACCCTCTTCCGCAGTGAAATTTATATGCAACATCCTGCCTCCTGAGGGGTTTGAGGAGTTGTCCCCAGACCCAAGGGTCAGGGGTTTGACGTCCGCCTCCCTCCATAATCCTCATGTTGAAGTGTCCAAGGGCATTGCTGAATGCAATGGTTTAAGACAAAGATTCTCAACTGGTGAGTCACAACCCAAAAGTGGGTCGTGGATCCACATGAGTGAGTCACGGGCCTTTGAGGAAAAAAGTTAATTTAGTTGTGGTTTTATTTTGAAAGGGATTTTGTTATCCATCAGAGTGCCATCCATTCACACTCCTCAACAGTAGGTGGCTATGATGCCCTGTCGTGCTAATAGACAATTTAACAGATAAAAGAAAACCAGCAAGGTTTACTTATGCAAATTGACTATGGCCAAACCTAAGTGCAATAATGCCGACATGAAATATGGATTTCCTTATATTGAGGACAATAGACAAGAAACCTCAGTGCACCATCAAACTGCACAAGAAATGCGCCACTATTTGTAATGGTAATGGTGGATTACGAAATCAGACCAGTTAAGTAGCACTGGTTTTAAGAGACATACTCAGATTCTTGCGACCAGTCTGTCCACAATTAACTCAAGATAGGTTGAGTTTCTTCAATTTGAAGAACCATTTGTCATTAGCTCTAAGTTCTGGGGGTTTACGATGGGGCACAACATGATTGTCTTGGGGAAACTCGAAGGGTCATCGACGGTACACAAGCTTTTCCCCCCTGACGCACTCCAGGATCCAAAAATTAGAAACACAACGAGGAAAAACAAGCAAGCGCCGCAATTAAAGGCCAATCCTCCTCATATAAAACAAAATAAAAGCACTGTACAAATGGCAATAAACTGTGGATAATGACCTCAGGATGCCAAAGCAATATTTTCCCCCCCTTTTTAATTGTACTTGTATTCGCCCTCACCGTTTCATGTTATGGGGTCGGGCTTTTTAAACTTTTCACAGCTGTGTGGAAGGGGACAGCATCCTGAGGCGCTTTCGGGCCTGGTGAGGGGAGTCGCTGTGCCAGCTCCCAAGACTTGGATTCATTAGCCGCTTTAGCAGCGCAAACATTACCTTAAATGGTGAGGCCATGTGCTGGCAAGGACCCGCTCTCGCCTTGTTTCAATTACATGGAATCAAACATTGCAGGTATGCTAGGCACAGGGTCTTTATTGAAAAGAGGGGAAAGGGAGGGAGAGAGAGCTGCACAAAGCCACTGACCTCCTTCCTCGCCTGTGAAAGACAGACCTCTTCCATTTGAGGAATATTGTAAAACACAAGTAAAGTTGTCGTTTGGCAAACGTTCGTGTTTTCGGTAACTACGTGATATCTTTCATTTCTCCAGCAAAGCTGTGTTAACTATTACATGCTGGATTTTATGGTGAGGTTCATTTGATATGGTGCAGCTTGTCAGGCTTGTTAAAACATCCGAAAAGAGTCAGATTAAATGCGTCGCTCCTCACAAACGCGCGTTTCATTACAAACCTTTCGATCAGTGTGAGCGGCGTTCTGGCTGTTCGCGTCGTTCCCGGGACTCCTGAGGTGCCCGCAGCTGGCGCCAAAACAATGCCTTGTACCTCATTGCCCCTACACCACTAAACAGCTCTAATGGGCTCGCACATCTACAAGGAGTCTTTACAGGTAATGAGGTCACCCCGTTGGAAAGAGATCATGAACACATTTCTATAATGTGACCCAACTGGAGGGAATTAGACAGTATGGCAGCAAGTCCGTACACAGAAAAACAACAGCGCTCACAATCACAAAGGCGGCACAGAGCTGAGGCCGGCAGAAAATATGGAAATGGCAGCCAGGTTTGTGGTGAGACCGTTTCAGTGTGAACAAAAAGTCCGATTGTTTGCTCAGCAGGTATCCTGCAAGACTCTGCAAACGTTGAGCCCTCTGGTCATGTGATAGGAAGATGAAATCATCACAAATGTCGGAAGATATGATAACTAAGTTGGCACACTGGCTTGAAAATGGCACACATGCCTCCTACCTACTGTACAAGTCTAACTGTGTCCACACACAGAGTCAAAAACATTTTAGAAACGTAACAAAAATGGTTGGTTATAGTGACAACAGTGGTGGAGACAATGCTGTCAGCAGTCAGTGACTCACTTGAGCAGCCGTACTCGCACCATTGTGTACATCACCGACTAAATAACCACAACAGTTAAGCCGGTCGCTAGTCCGACACGGCTGCCTGTGCACTCACTACACATGCACCTTAGCTAAAACCCCACAGAAGCTAACAAACTGGCGGAGCCGCGGCCACCGTTGCCAACTCCTCAGTAAGGAATGGAACTATTAGCTGTCCTTAAAGTCGCTAGAAGTAGCTAAATGACGTTGTCACCCAATTCACATGAGTGACCATGTGCATGTAACTGTAACAATGGAGGGTGTAGGAGGGGGGGCATAATGTTTACAACTACAAATAAACTTTCTACTGTCGCTTGCTAGGTTGCTAAGTTGGCAACACTGGCTAGAGCTAGAGGTGACATCAGAGCTAGCTAGCAGGCCAAAGACAACACCAGCACTCAGGATCACAGACTCGGGAGCAAGGAATCCATCATACACACCACGATGACAACATTTTCCAAGTAAAAGAGTGAGTTGGGAAATGCCCTTTGTTTTTACTTTTGCAACAGCCTGTTCAGTCATGGCCATCAAAAAGGATTCTCAAGAAAAAGAGTTGCCCAATGTACCTTTTAGAAACAGTCTGAGTATGAACTTATCATGGGACTTGGAGTCAGAACCCAGTTTGTGGTGTGTCAGGCACAATCACGTTAGACCCAGTGTGACTTTGGTGCAATTGGACCAAAACTTTCTCTCCCCTCGTTGGGCTTGAGGGCAACTAAGTGGGGCCTTTGTTTGAGTTTGTGCGGAAACAAAATGCATTTTCTGGCAGCTGGATGAGCTCTGAACAGTTTGTCTGTGGAATTTTAATCTGTGGTTTTTCTAGAAAACAGTCAAGCAGCTCCCAGGTCTCTTCTTCTTCTTCTCCCCCTGTGGAGAGAACACTAAGACCACAGATCAACAACATGGTGCAGAGTCCTGCGTATTTTTCTATTTTTGCATATTTGTATTTTTCACACTCGGCAAAAGGTCACAAACAGATGACTTAGCCACCAGCAGGGCTGTGAGGACTGTGAGGAAACATAAGGGGAGAGACGTCCATGCATCGCAGTCGCTCCATGGTGGACATTATGTCCAAACATGTCAATTTTATGTGAGCGAGGCACCGGCTATGACACTGTTATAAAAGTTCATAGAGTGTCTTGTCAGCTCTTTAGCAACATCGCTTATATCTCAGCGTGCTGCCATCCAAAATCAATACAATATTTTTCTCCCAATAAATAATGTAGGCTTGAAAAAGGTCCAAATGCACGCATCGACAGTTGGCTGCAATTAGGGGGCGGTGGCGGCAGTAACTGATGACAGTCCCTCTCTCCCTCCCTCCGGCTCACATGGCATCAGCAAAAAATGAAGACACCGAGACCACTTTGTCACTGGGCTGAGGGTGGACCTGGAAATGACTCCTAATGGAAAAAGGGCTCCCCGAGCCACCGCTGCATCTGCTGCTCCAAGCACTTTCTCCGGGCCGATGGGCCAGCCCCAACCGGTTTCCAGCTCCCTTTATCTAAGCCTTTAATATGCTCTGGGCAGCCGGCAGCGACCACAAGCTGAGGTCAGAAGGCATTGATGGTTGGGAGAGTGTGCGTGTGAATGTGCAGGAGTCGTGTGTGAGTGTGAGAGAGGATGACGGCGGCGGCGGCGGCGGCGGCAGGAAATTCTATCGATACCGAGCGACCAGACTGGAGGAAATGACAAAAGTGCACAGTTGTGATGTTAACGTCACTGGCCTCAAGCGAAAAAGAGGAGCCAGATACAAATTTCTAAAAGGACATGACCAAACAACTACGGTTCACACGAGACTGTGCCGCTCAGTCACATTGTAAACACATCACTGGTTTTATAACACGACCTGTTGGTGGCGCTGGGAGGGAGAAATCAGACGGAAGGGTTCATCCCCTGTGGACTATCTCATGACAACACAGCACAGTCTAAACTAGCACATTAGCAAATGCACAAATAAACACCCTATATTCCGATGTCTAGCGCTGCCAAAATAGTATACTTCATCAAATACATCAGGGTTTACCCTTTGGAGGTGACGAATTAGTGATGGGAATTCTGGTTCTTCTCATTGAGCCAGATCATTCAGCTCAGCTCACCGAGAAGAGCTGACTCTTCGAGCTCCTTAACGGCTCTTTTTCATTTTACCACTTTACCACCTTTTATAATTCAGCCACATTTGGCTTTGTATTGACTGGTGATTTGTATGTTTACATATATAACACTTAAGGTGGAGTGTGTAAGATTTGGTGACATCTTTTGGAGAAGCTGCATTTTGTATCCATCACCTCAACCCTCCTATTTGAGCATGCGGGAGAACCTATGGTCGACTTCAGTTGTCATTAAGAAGATGTTTTGTACGTCCACTCTGGACTATTGTAAATATATGGCGGCCCCCGTAGGGTGGACCCGCTCCTGGTACAAATATGCATGAAAGGGCTCATGTTGGGATTAAGTAAAAAGCAACTCATACATTGGGGTGATTATACATTTATAAAAATGTCTATATAATTGGTTTATAATTCTATAAAAGTGACAAAAAATATGACCAAAATCTTACACACTGCACCTCCAAGTCCAGTAATAATATTTTCCATATAAATAAATGGAATGAGGTGTATGGTGGTGTGAGCCTTGACTACTTTACACAGCATGACATTCAGTCACTGCATGCACGGGGCAACTCTAGTGCGGAGATGATCATATCATTATGCCTTGTAATTTACAAAAAAGAAAGAAAGAAAGAAAAACTAAAAAACTGCTGGAGCGGCTCTTTGAACCTGGCTCGTTTGCGACCGACGCGTCACTACAACGACAGCTTATAAGATAATATACTGAAAATAGCGTAGTCCCAATCTTAAAGCCACCCACGTTGATAAAGAGGAAGTTAACGCAGGATAAAAGTGCTTCTGCCGCTCAGATGCTGCTGTGTATATACTTTTTTTTTATCTAACCCCCGCAGCTCCCGTAGCATATTACTCTCAAAGGAGGGTTTTTTTTTTAAGCTCTTCAATTACTTCTGGAAATTTGGTGAGAGATAAAAGTAAGTGCCAGAGCAGAGATTACAAATCGGACTCGTCGTAGCACCGCGCCCGCTACAATGTGGGAATTACCTCCCAAACAGGTTGCTGCGAGGGGGGGTGACAGAGACGGTGGGGTGGAGTGGGGCCCCGCCCCGGCCCCCGCCACCCCCGCTGTGTCACTGTGGCCTGGTCTGCAGGTGTTTCCAAGTGATGGAGAGGGCTCTGGGAAACATTTATATCTCAAATCCACTTTATCGACCGTTCCCCTGTCAGAGCGGAGCTGGTGGAGGCCGGGGGGGGTGTGGTGGGAGGGGGGGAGCAAGTGGCTCTTAGCACACATGCTGACAGTGAAGGAGCCTCCTGCACTCACTCTTCAGCTGCGAGTCTGGAACCTCTTTATGGTGATTGTTTTATCAGCGTTCCTGTCTGTCCCCCGGGAGGTAGGGGGCCCGAGGAGGATGACCCTCATTTTCTGAAAGCAAAGTGTTCAGTATTGATCAGCGAGAATGAGCAGCCCCGTGACATGGGTTAATTTACTGGACCTAGGAAGGTTCATTGTTTCCTGTCATTCCTGAACTCATCGCGCTGACCTTTACCGCTGTGTCCTGCCCATGCGATGTGTGCACACACATGGACAGACACGGAGAGGGAGAGAGCAAGAGAGGGAGGGAGGGGGAGAGAGGGGGAGAGAGAGAGAGAGAGAGAGAGAGAGAGAGAGGGAGAGAGAGAGAGAGAGTGAGAGACCACTGCTGAAATGACACCACTGCTCATCCAGATACAGTGAAAAAGGGAGACAGACACATTCCAAAATAGACAGATGACAAGCAATCACCTCTGTGACTGAAACAATAGGCTTAAAGGTGCAGTCTGTAAGATTTGGTGACGTTAGGTGGTGAAGTTGCATGTTGTATCCATCACCTCACTTCCACCCTTCTGATCATGCAGGAGAACCTATGGTGGACTTCAGTTGTCATTAAAACTCAAAAGATGTTTAGTACGTCCACTTCTACTACTGTAAAAACATGGCGGCCTCCGTAGAGAGGACCCGCTCCGCATTTAAATATACATTAATGGGCTCATTTTAGGATCATGGAAAAAAAATGAAACATTTATGTGATTATAAATCCATGACAATGTCAGTATGTAAATGTTTTGTAATATTTTTAGAAGTGACAAAAATGACCAAAATCTTACACACTACTTTTAAAACATCTAAAAGAAACCACAAGTAAAGGGACATAATCCCAGAATCATCACAGTAACGATCCATCTGTACACTTTTAAAAATGAAGGAACCTGGTGTCTGATCAACACGGGCCTCAAACGTCACTCAAACGGAACCTGACGGACGTAACACACCAGGTCAGACGCACTGAATATTCAATCTCTCATTCAATCAAGCCCACGGTGAAAAGGGCTCGATGTCCGAACGTCTGGGAGACAAGAGATAATCAATAGTAAATTCATAACCTGTGTTCGGAGCGTGGAGAGTGACAGAGGTCAGAGGTGAAGCTCCGTGGGTGAAAAGGCCAGTACAGTTACATCGAAAGGTCAAAGCCTTAATGTGAGGCTCGATGGCAAAACTTATTAGGGGCACGGCCTAACAAGCAAACAACAACAGGGTGAGGTTACGCGTCTGTGGATAATGAAACGAGACACACCGCAGGACAAAAGAGGGAAAGATGGGAATTCTCATGAACTTAACGGTTTGGTAGGTATGTTTGTCCAAGGCTGGACAAGAGGTAGTGATCTGGATACACATTTGCATATCGGGATATAAATAAGAATCGCATTAAATGTAGCCTTATTATTTAATTTAAGGGTAGAGGACGGGTTGAGATATTAAAGACAGATGGACTAAAGTTTCCTAAACAGCAAATTAGTATTTACACACACATATCCAGATTTACACATATACACACATATATACGTGTACACACATACACACACACACACACACTTGTTAGACCTAAATGATCACTGATTTATTGCTCAGTCCCATATTTAGCTAATTTAATTGTATGTATGATGTTTGAACCGTGTCTCCAATACATTAGGATACTATATAATATCACATTCATTTACAGAAGCTGTATGTTTCTGCACAAATCATTTACTATCTGGGTCTTTGGACATTTCGACGCACATACTTCATACATTGCTTCACTATATTAACGACTATCAGGGTCAGGGGAGAATGAAGACATTCTGCCGCAGGGTGCAAAGTAAATAAAATCCAAGTAATGAAGTCACAGTGACGGTGAACTGTAGATTATGATGCACATATGCAAAACAGCTCCAGCACAAAGGGAAGTCAGAGTCTCTTCATTCCAAATGTCTAGCGTTTGCATTTGCCATGTTGGGTTAACGCGGCGGTTATGGTTATTTATTTTGCCCGTTTTATGCAGGTTTCTCTGAGCTCTGGAGACTGGGGAGGTAATAAATCCGTGAGGTGTCATCTAACTCCCCTCCCCTTTTGCTTGGCATCTGCGAGGTCGACGCCACTTCTGATTAGTGCCGCCTCTCCCTCGCAGGAAGCCAGCAGACAGGAACAAACTGATTACTGCCCATCTTCAGGGGATTGAAGACACCTAACAGGAGGATTACATTAACATATTAACGGACGCCCCTCACCTGCAGCCCCCCTCTTAATACCGGGTCCCGTGCCCGTGCTATGTTTTTTTCGGGGAGGGGTTCGGCGGGCGTACGCACGATGCATTTCATCTTCACATGGAGAGGCAAATAAATAAAGAACGATAGCGATACCACCCCCCAACCCCCCACCCCCCTCACTCTCTCTCCCTGGGTGCGCTGATCTGTCATCGATGATAGGTGAAGAGGAGCGCGGCGCCCTTTGAAGTTTTTCGACATAAAAGGCGCAAATAAACGCAAACACATCCTTTCAGCTACTCACATGAAATTAGGACCCGGCGAAGACGGGGGGTGGGGGGGTGTAGGAAGCTGGCCTCCGCAGCCACACCTAATCACTCTGACGGCAGCAAAGACTTCAGTCTGGGCTCTACAGGGAAAATCAGAATTAAGAATGAGAAACAAACTAAAAGAAAAAAAAAGTGCTTTAATCTGCCTCAGCTACTTTTCCACTTTTGTTAACAATGTTCTGTGGAAACAAAACAACAAACAACGAGCCAGAGAGGGAGAAAAGTTTCTCCGAAATCAATACGGAGGAACTTGGTTTGGCGTAGATGGAGTTGACTCCGGCTGCGATTTCTTCACTCTTTGATATTTTCACAGTGGAGAAATTACAGCTTGATCCTATGAATCAATTACACGGGTTAGATGGGATGAGTCCCTCCTATGAAATACCTCAGAGTGCAGACCAGTGCGAGCGCAGACAGTGATAGTTATCAGAACTGTAAGTGTGAGCGGGGCCTCCCTCTCACATTATTATTTGAAGTGCTGCTCAGGACAAAATGAGCTAACTGCCGATGGAGATAAAGGGATTTAGAGATTCAAAAAGAATAGAGATTTAAAAATTAATGCTGGAAAGGATTTGCCTTCATGTTCCCTACAACTGGCGGAGCCCAATATGACTTATAAGGAGTCGAGGAGACAAATTGCTTTTTAGAATAAAGTGATGGTAAAAGGGAAAAAAACAAGCAGTGAATATTTAATGGGAACCGCAGCCTCTTGGCAAACAAATCAATATGGTGATAGCAAACATACAGAGGCTCATACTGTGGCGAGCGGACAGAGAGAGAGAGAGAGAGAGAGAGAGAGAGAGAGAGAGAGAGAGAGAAGGAGGGAGGACAGGTGTCAACGGGCCCAGCCACAGAGTTTAGGTTTATCTTGACATTTGTTGAAGGTTAAAGGATTGTAACTGTCCATCCGTGTCAGTCACTGCGCTCAAAGGTCACAGGGAGTCTATTTTTCATTAATTATAACCTCTGATGTCTTCAGGAGTCAGAACCCACGCCCCCTGAACCACAGAGGGTGCACCAAGAAAACAACAACATAAATCAACATGTATACCAACAACCTGGTCACACCTGATCTCAGACGTAGCTATTCCTCCAAGATTGATTCATGAAATCATCCACAGAATGAAAGGCTGCATAAAGCTGCAGTCTGTCAGATTTGGATGAACTGATTTCCATTTCTGTTATCAGAGATGGAATATAAACTACTTATTCAGCTGCACCTGAATGTATGGATTGTTGTTTCAATGAGCCCTTTATATTTAAAAGGAGGAGCAGCTTATAAATAAACCGGATACAGTGGACCTCCACAGGCCGTCATAGTCTTTACTATATCCTACAGACTGTACCTTTAACATTAGAAAAAAAATGTCCCTCTGGTGATCATTTGCACAATAGGGTGCATGATGATTTGAGAGGTGAACATGTGATGAGAAAAACACACACACAAAGAGAAAGAACAACAAATGTCTGAGGACATACAAACATAATGGAGCTTCCATCACGTCATCGGCCGCCATCTTACCATGGACTCATTAGCTCAGATAACGGCTCGGTAATGTTGTGTAACAGCAGAGGGGACTTAGAAACCATTTTACAACATCAGTTACACCTCTCACCCTCTTTCCCCTCACTGCGTCCACATATTCCAGGAATTCAATTACAAGCGAGGTCTAATGAACTGAATGTCTTCCATAGACTGCCCAGTAATCAGATGTAAACATCATGAAATTTTTATCAGATGCTCTGAGGCATGGCCATTGTAAAAAAAAAAAAGAGAGAGAGAGAGTCCACAGAGGAGTTCAAGACATGATCTGAAGCCAAACAATGTTTTCCCTCTATATCAAGCGTTTGACTGTATAGAACTGTGCTGAATCCACGCATGTTAGAAAACACTCGGCTCGGAGAAAGTATCCGTCATGAGAAGCAAAGAGAAGGGTAATGGACACTTCCACCGCTATATGGGAGTTGTGCGTACAGTCGGTCTTCATTGAAAACTAATTGATTGAAAAGGACTCTGATGTCTACAAGCTGGTTCAATCACCTTTTACTGAATCAGACCGGGGCAGATTGAAATATCTGAAAGAGTCTGCAGGGAAGCACCTGGAGGCCAAAGGTAGAACGGGGCAGGCAGGGCTCCAGAGGAACTCGGATTAGCATTAATCTGACTCAACAGACATTTTTGTCTGAGATTAGACAGTTGGAACACATCCACACATAATGTGTACAGTATTTCGACTGATTGTCCCAACCTGACATATGAAAAGCATGAGCAGCAGGGCCTCTTCACTGACAGTGGTAGAAGACTTACATGTGGAGCTGGTACTATCATCACTTTACTGCTCCCACTCATGATGTGTGACGGGTTTGAAAACAGACCTGAGGCGTCGATGTCCAGATGAGTTGCAAACTATTTTGTCAATTCATTATAATCATTGACATTGATTAGTTGTGCAACTTACAGATAGTGGTTGAGGACAGGGGCAGGTGAAGGTCACCAATGGTAATCAATCAGTTTGTTATTATTATTATTATTGTTACCTTTGTATTATGTTACCTCTTATCTTCGAGTATGGCGAGATAAGATAAGATAAGCCTTTAATTGTGCTTGAAAAGCATGAAAGACAATCAGTGTGAAAAAGTACTAAGTATTAAAAACATTTTTTTTTTTTAAACGAGGTATGAAATATTACTGTACACAGCACAGAGGGGAGGAAGTGGAACACCAGTTCCTTCCGAATGAATATGTATTCGAGGCTTTTGAGGTGGAGTCCATTTGTGAGAATTGATTGTTTTGATCTATCGATAGATGCATTATACCTTTAATGACGGTGTTGTGCTTTGGAGTCTGGTTTTGGAGTCTGGTGGAGTGCATGAGACAGAAGCTGAGGAAACACATCTGAGGAGTGAGCGAGGGAGCGAGGGAGAGTCAGGCCATTATTTTGGATTCACGCGGCTGCTTCCCCAGATCTTGGCCTCAGGACTCAGATGACACAACGGATTCACCGGCTGTGGTTTCCCTTGTATCACAGTGGGTAACACGGATGATTGAAGAACTCAGGTGTAGGTAATGGGACTTGTGAGCTCTAGTAGCTTTAAAGGTACTTGGAGGAAGATACCGCCTTTAAATTAGGGGCCATACTGGGGACAAGACATGCTGACAGACATTCCTTTGCACTCCGGCCGTGGCCTTTGCCATAGCTCGTAAAAATTTACTTACAGACACTTCATTTTATTTTGATCATATTCGCGCGGTAATTAAGTCTTTATTGCGCCCCACTTATTGTGCGCACGGCCTTGTGAATTGGATTTTACAGTGCTCTCGTCCATTACTCTGCCCGTCACCTTTGACCCCGCACAGGAGCTCTAAACGCTCGTCTTGTTTTACTATGCGGAGCCGAAGGCTGAAATAACAACGGCTCTCTTCCACTCGGGGGGCATGTAAGAAAATGGCACACAACCTGGAGTGAACAATAGTGTGTGTGTGTGTGTGCACTCAGAGCACCTCTCAGAAGCGTTCCCCGTGCAGGATGCTCCACTGCTGTGACCAAGGCCCTAAAGTGAACACTGGACTCTTCTGAGACATGAAATAATAATAACATCCCACTTCCGTCTCCCTGTTAGAGAGGTGGGGAGGGAAAGTATACGAGGGCGTTCTATTGTCACCGCTCACTAGAGAGACACCAGTATCCCCGGGACTTTAATGGGAAAGACAATAGGGCTGGCCTAAAAAGGCTTCCCATTAAATTTTAATCAGGGACTTTTGTCTCCCACTAAATGTGACGATGTGTGTGCGTGCGTGTGCGTGCGTGTGTGTGTGTGTCTAAACGACTACAGGGACAGGTAGCGGCACTCACAAGCCCATCTCCATCCCCCTCTCCACTTGTTTGTTTCAAGTTCATCTCTTCCCCTGTACCTGGGGAGAGTTCTTTCATTCTCTCCCATATGTGTCACTATCCTCCCCTTAACCACCCGACCACATGGCAACTGCTGGAAAGAAAGAAAGAAAAAAAAAATGTTAAGGGCAAATTGGATTAACACCACGGTCTATGGTCCGGGCACTTAACAAACACAGATGCACTTAAGGGAGGCCACAGAATGATTTGTGACTGAACAAAGAACTGGAGAGATGGAGCCTGGGCACGACCACAGGACTGGTGTAATATGTCATCTACCGGAAGAGCAACGGGGCTCGGCCTACTGGAAGAGGAGTCAACTCCCAAGTGCTGAGGGTGAATTATACTGTGTCAGTGGCCTCTGTCCTACTTCTGTGGCAAATAGTTGGTGAAGTATTTTGACATTTTTCACCCATTGTAAGAAACTTTTTACAAAATATTTTCTATTTCTATATCTTCGCTGGGGGTGGCAATGACTCAATGGTTAGAGGAGCCGCCTTTGAATGCAAAGGTCACTAGTTCGAATCCCATTTGGACCTTGCTGCAGTGCCACAGGCCCAGACACCGATACCCCAAATGGCTCTATGTGTACCGGTCTGAATCAGCTGGTACAACAACAACAACAACAACAACAAACCAAAACATCTCATTACAAACCACATAACAATGTTCTCTCCTCTGATTGGTCAGATGAGTTGGAGGTGGGGACAAACGTTGCTCTGCAATTTGACATGTCGCTGCTATGTAAACTGAAGTTTGTTGAGATTTTTTATAAGAGAGTACTGACACAGTGTCGTCACATGACCCAGGTAGCCGTTTTCTGTCCAGACACTGCAGTGGGCTGAACTATGTTCAGTGTTATATCGACTGAACTTCATTTTGAAATATCATACACTGACAAAATGGCTGAATGGTGTCAAGTTGTATGCAAGGATTTTATTTAATGAAATTGTATTCAAAATATTATTTTTTGATGAAAAACAATGATTAATGGAAGCGTAATGACAGGAGATAAATGAAAACAATAATATCAGTAATACATTATGAAAACAATAAGAATAATAAGAATAAGAATAAGAATAATACAATAATATTCATAGTAATAGTAATAGTAATAATAATAATAATAATAATAAAAATAAAATAAACTCCAGCCATATTTTTGCACGATTAAAGGCAGGAGCAGTGTGAAAAATACAGATTTTAAAATGTAGAAACATCTTTGGTTTAAGTTTAAAAAAATAAAAAAGAAAGGGAATAGATACTTCATCACCTGAGGCTCTGGATACTGCCAGAGAGGTGTCCATACATTCAGACACACATACATTAGTTATGAACCAATATGGAATTTGCCAATTCCCACTGTGTCCTCTGCTGTTTTTTTACTGTACTTTATTTCCACCACACTTTGACAAAAAGCCAATAATAAATGCTAATGCTACCGGGCGCTATCAGCCTCATCAGGTGACATTTCATGGTGAGGCTCGGCCATTGATTACCTCTCTATGCTTTGTAATTGTTTCTTCAAGGTGCAGCCATCCTGTGCGCGCCAGTGAAGTTCCACGTATGGATTTCTTTCCAATTAAAGCTGGAATTATTCACAGGGGGGCCGAGCCCTTGACGGCCGGCAAACAATGACATAACATTGGAAAAACATTTTTGAAGCGATCGATGAGAAACAACCAAATGATGTCGGGCTGAATGATAAACAGCTCCTGGCATCTACTGCTACTACTACCACGCCGCCGGGCTCTTAAGAGCTCTGATGTCAAGCGGAGTGACACATAAGCGCACGTCCAACGGGCCTGATCTGGCCGCCTCGCGGGCAGCTGCTTCAGACGCCATCCTGCAGATCCCGCCCAGCCACAGGAGATGGGAGAGCGAGCAGGTACTACAACGCAGCCCCAGACCTGTGGGGAACACGGTTCCAAAGGAATGGCTTTATGGAAATGAGGGTTAAAGGGAGCATCGTCCGTCCTCTGATATGGAGCCTATGAAGCGCTGACACATGCCCCCCCCCCCACGCGCCCCCCTGCACCCCCACCCCACCCCACCCCTCTACTCTCCAACATGAAACCATGTTATATGAGAGGGGGTCACCGTTCACCCTAATCACGGCCGTGACATGACATGCTGTAGGTTGCCCCTCGGTGTTAAATATTTATGTCAGCACAACCGTATTGCCTTGATGTCTGTCAAGACTTTGACACATGCTCTCTCTCTTTCTCTATCTCTCTCTCCCTCTATCTCGCTCTCTCTCTCTCTCTCACTGTCTCACTCTCTTGCTCTCCTCTTGTTTCCATTAAAATTCAGCAAAATACAAAAGAAAACAACAGACAAACACAAAAGGCATGAGCTAAGAGAAGAGGCTTGTGGGTCTGTCTAACAGTGACTAGTCATTAGAAAAGACTGATCAGTCTGATCAATGTCCCACATTGGTGCCAATGGTCCAATTGGGACTGTCCCAAAGAGAGTGAACCGAAATAACCCGTCTGCCCCTCTTATGTTTGTGTATTAACTAACACATTTAAAGGTGTAGTGTGCAAGATTTGGTGACATCTACAGGTGAAGTTGCAAATTGTATCTATAACCTCACTCTCACCCTTCCGCACATGCTTCAGTTGTCATTAAAATGTGTATAATACGTCCACTATTACAACTGTGGCCTCCGTAGAGAGGACCTCCTCTTCATGTAAATATACACGGGCTCATTTAAGGGTAATAGGGAAAAAAAATAAAACATTTAGGTGACGAAAATGTTGGTGTGTCATCGTTGTGGAATATTTTTAGAACTTGACAAAAATGACAGAAATCGGACTCACTGCACCTTTAAATGAGACCGCTAATGTGAAGCCAACATGCGTGTTCATGTCCTTGTTTGATGAGCAGCCATTGTTTGGCCGGGAGTCACTCGCCACGTGGAAGATTTTTCGGGGGGTGACTTGAACTCACAGGAGACTGGCGCCTCCTCTCCTCGAGCCTCGCTCGCTCCCCCATGATAGGTGTCAAAGATATTCTAATGAATGTCAGAGTACATTTCAGGGGGCCATGCTCCGTACAAACCACTGGAGTGGCCCATCTTATGGGGCTGCCAAAGCCCCGACACACCCCGCCCCCCCTCTTTACCCCGCCACTCTCCTCCATGTTCAAGAGGGTTAAGAAGATTAATCAATGTCAATGTCTTTTCCCTTTTGAAGCCAATAAGGTGCACACTGTCCGACCATGCCCAACAGAACATCACTTTGTTCCGTCGCACAGACGCCCCCTTTGCTGCCCTCGCTGACCCCCCGGCAGTCCCACTTGTCAAAGTCAAGGGGGCGTCTGGCGTTCGGGCAAAGACTGGCCTTCCGGATAGCACTCAGCTCCGCCCTGCTTGACCTATTCTCTGATATTTGACCACTCGGTTGCAAGACACTTGCTCTTTCGAGCTGAAATGTCACTGGGGCATCTTGTCAGCTCACAGACACCTCGGCCTGACAAGCGATTTTACTTTGGTGTGCTACAAGGCAGAAAATACAGGGCCGTGGCCTCCACACACACAAACTGTCAGCGAGCCAGCAGGGCTACTTGTAACTGGCTTACTGGTCCGGTGTCCAAACACAGAAATTTGGTTAAAAAAGAAATATATTGGTTGGGACTTTACGCCGATATCTGAGAAAGGACGAAAGAAGACAAAAGAATCGGTAGATGCAATACTCCAAATTAAATGCGCAGTGTGTAGGATTTTGGTCATTTTTGTCACTTCTAAAAAATATTATAAAACAATTACATGCTGGCATTTTCATGAATTTATGATGTTTTAATGTTTGATTTTATTTCCATTACCCTTAAATGAGCCCATTAATGTATATTTGCATGAGGAGCGGGGCCGCACTACAGGGGCCGCCATGTTTTTACAGTAGCCCCAGAGTGGACGTTCTGAACGTCATTCGGGTTGTAACTGTAGTTTCGAGTTTAAAGACAACTGAAGTCGACCATAGGTTCTCCCGCATGCTCGGAAGGGTGGAGGTGAGGTGATGGATGCTACATGCAACTTCACCACAAGATGTCACCAGATCTTACACACTGCACCTTTCAGAAGGTAAACAAAACAATCGCCATTGTCTGTCTTGATAATGACAACAGCGTCAGCAGTGCAGGGAACCATGGAGCCTGGTCTCAAGGCGAAAAGGTCAACTGATAACCTTCCCGATACAGTTCCTTGCCGCCGCCACCTTCACCTTCTCTTCCCCATCCTCTCTTTTCCTGTCATCTTCACTCCCCCACCCCTCCCCTCCGTCTTTCCCTTGTCTACTCACCTTTAAGCTTTTTTACTAAATCAGCATGTTCTCCGGTTAAATGAGGGGAAGCTCACTCCTCGCTCCTCGCTCCTCGCTCACCCTTTCTTTGACCGCCAGTGGCATTGCAGCATGAAAGAGAAGGATGGGGATTGGAAGTAGCAGTCACATCATTTCTGGTTGGGGAAAACGATTCATTTATGACAGTGGTTCTCAACTGGTCTGGGTTCGAGACCCACCATCACTCCTTCATGATGGGCCGCGACCCAAATCAAGGATCAACTACTTGAATGTGTTCAAGGAAAATATGGAGCAGTTTGAACTTGAGTACCAGGTAAATAAGTTTAATGATGAACAAAAACAACCAGTGTCAGTGTCGTAGTGTCTTTACAACGTATAATCGCCACCAACGGTCAAAGACAGCACACCCATGTGATGAAAAAAAAAATCACTATCATTTTTAATCTATAAGTGAGTATATTTTTGATCCGTGTGGGTGCGATCACGACTGGATGTCAATAAACAAAGAAAACTCTCCTGTCTATAGATATTTATTTCACCTTTTTGTTTCAATGACCTATATTACACTCAACAACCATTAAATTTACAATAACTGGTGATAATACAAACCTCGAAACAGTTGAACCATTAACAGGAGTCTATCCCTGAGCACTTCAACTAGTCAAAGGAAAAGTATTTGACTTCCTAATGCCATTATTGATGGTGACTATTCATTAATCTGAAAATTTCTTCAGTGAGTGTTAATGTGTGAGGGAATAAAACAATTTAGAGGACAGGTTGAATGTAAAAATCCCGAGCTCGGTGCAAAGTTGTTTTTTTTCAGTGTTGATCCCATGGAATCCAGCACTGGAAGCTGTTTGGAAGCGGCTTTGGCCAAATTACATGTACAAAGTGCACAGTCCCCAGCCAATTTGGCACGTTGTCCAAATGTGTCACAGTTCTCTGAGAAGGCAGCCAAGAGTGTAACTCTCGAGGCAGAGGGAAAAGTCCACAGTGTTTTCTTGTGCTTTGACGGGGTATTAAGAAAAGCCAAGCGGGGAAAGAAAAAGTCAAAGGGCAGAGCTTTAGAAATGTCTAGAAAAGTCATGATCACAGAGCTGCAATGCTGTACACGAGATAGGGGGATTTAAAACAGGTGACATTGGTAATTTGACATCAGATTTCAGACATGCAACTGGAATGGTCCTAATTCAGTGACCTTATTTTGAAAGGACAGAGGGGGTAGTTTGCCGAGGCTAAATGTGTAGCTCAATTGACATTCTAACCAAATTCAAAGTAATTTGAAGAATGATGATGATGATATAATCATGCACTATTAGAGATGACTGTTGTGTCATAAATTATTCTATTGGGTGCTAGAGGTGGTGTGGCCATCTGGATTCAGAATCTGGTGGTGACTGGTTGGGAGCTAGAGAAGGCTTAGGGTCTTACTGTATGAATCAGTCGGGCTTTGGATGTGGGGACTGTTGGGTTCTCTGTTCAAAACTGTGGAGATGAAGTTTAGAGAATTGAGTCTAATGACATGTTAAGGCTGAACTCCACCTCCATCTGGATGCCAGCTGGGATTGGCAATGCCAAAGCCAAATGATTAGTGGTATAGATAAAGAATGGACATTAACTAGATATTTTAAACCAATTTTAATTAAGGGTTTATGTTATGGCGCAGAGCTCATTACTTCATTGATTCAATTTCCCTGTTTCACAAACATTTTAAGTTATCAACCGATCCAAAGTATGTACACTGTCATGTTGTCTATATCTACACATTACCTTTCTAGGTTTAACCTTTAGAATGTATATGATTTATTCTCATATACACACAGTGCTGTGGTGCAGCTAGAAACAGAATTTCCACAGGGAACCTGCCCAAGGGATTAAAAGATCTATCTATCTATCTATCTATCTGTCCATCTATCTATCTATATATCTATCTGTCCATCTATCTATCTATCTATATAATGTCTATTGATCTATCTATGTATCCAAACTTGAAAAGTTTACAACTTTATTTTCACCTTAAAAAGGTCATTTTTTCACAGGCCCATATTTGCCAAATTCTGATTCAATTTTGAGGAATTGTTGCCTTTATTCCGATAAAGTCATCATTTTATGATTTAGTTGTCAATATGGTGTTTATACTTTGTTGTTGGAGAGCAGTGGTTATGTCACAGAGAGCTCATATGTTCCGATGACGTATTAAGTCAACATCCTCTTAGTCCCTCCTCGTCTGTGCTCAGAAGGATTCAGAGGAGAACATGGGCTCCATCTCTTTGTTTCCTGTCACTGTAACAGAGCTGCCCCGAAATCCTACATGTGTTTACAGATGCAGACTGTGATGTTGGGTTCCCTGCACCTTCCATCTTTTAACCTGTTGCCTTCTAAGGCTGTGACTCTCTGCCTGTAACCACACTCTTAGCTCTCACCATGCTCAGCTCCTCTCCTGGCAGCTGGATCCTCTGTTTTATCTATTGAACATGAGCGCTCCCTTGTGGGGTCTATTGGTTGTCATGGTGAAGCTGCTCGATGGTCCTCAGACTGTAGCTTCCTCTGTGGATCCGTTCAATATAGCTACTGTGGGGACAGAAGAGGAATGTTTATTTATTTATTGCGTCATGTAGGATACAGATATTGTGATTTCTCAATGATTGATCTATAGCTGCTCAGGGAGAGCTCCATGTCATTACTGTTGACCCAACCTATCCAAGTTTTGACAATTACAGTAGCAATTATTTACCATTAGCTTTGCACTAGTTACTTATTAGCATGTGTATTAAGAGCATACTGGCTATGTCTTAGGCATTTTACCTTTATGCATATTCAAATTATGTAACCACTGAGAGAGTGAAGGTTTAATTTTCTCCATTACCCCAAAATTAGCCTATTAATGTATATTTACATGAGGAACGGGCTCTCTCTATGGAGGTGGCCATGTTTGTTACAGTAGTAAAAGTGTACATACTAAACATCCTCTGAGTTTTAATGACAACGGAAGTCTATCATAGGTTCTCCTGCATGCTCAAAAGGGTGAGGGTGAAGTGATGGATACAGCATGGAGCTTCACCTCTAGAGGTCACCAAATCTTACACACTGCACCTTTAAAGTTCAGTTTCTCCTGTTGAGGCAGTTCTCCATGCAGTGTATGGTTCCCATGCTTTTATTTTGATAGTTTAGGACGGAGGCAGTGGTTTGAGTGTGACGATGAACTGCCTCATTCAAATGGCCGTGCCTCTCTGTTTATTCCTGCTAATCCATACACACAGAATAGCTTTGTTTTTAAATGCACACATGCATAGCATGTGCTTTTTCGTGCATGATAGTTTAAGCCAAAATATGATCATTTTAAAGTGACTTTGGTACATGTAATACATTTTTTATTTCATACATACAATAACACAAGACGACCTCCTTCTTCTCCTAATCCTATCTGTACATGTCCCAGTCCCTCCTCTGACCTCTCCTCCTGATGCCGGTGGTCTAACTGGCCTCACTGCCCTGCAGGTGTTAGTCTGCTGAGACTTGTTCTTACTCCTCCGTTCAGCGTCTCAAGTCATTACTTGTGTGCATGTGAGTGCACAATGCATATGGAGGCAGGAAATGGTGAAGCCCAGAGAGGTCAGTGGGAGTGTAAGCTGCATGTTGCTTCCTCACTGTACTGAGAAATCACTCCCTGAGGTGTAAGCCCAAAGGGCTCATGTTAGAAAGTCACGTGGTTTATAATATGATTACATTGCACTAAGAGATCGGGTACATGGGTACAGAACGGGTGGAAGACTTTTCTTCAAATACTCCCCGGAAGCCTTTCAACTTTATTTTCTGCTATTCCATGCCTTTGATATCGACTTAACATTTTCAAAATTGTTAGTTATGTAAAATAAGATCAAAAGAAACTCACCACTCTTTTTTCGCAAAATAATATAAATCAACTGTTAAAAGTATAGATTTTGGTCAAGGTTAGTCACCTTGACTTTGCAGTGTATTTAATGTGTTTTAAGTCACACACTTTGATGGTTCCAACTGGCAACTGTTGTCCTATCATATTGATTTGTAACATTCTATTTTTTTTTTTCAAAGAAAGAATGAAATACTGAAATTTGAGGGAAACAAAATTGCATTCGTTCAGTAAATTCATATGTTTTTCAATAGTGAGGTAAACAACAAAATGAATTTTCTAAATACATTCATAAAATGTGTTCAGTCAAAACAATCGGATTAATCAGCTAATCCAAAAAAATTCAATGCAATTAATCAAAATAGTCATTTGAAGCAGCTCTGATGCCTTTTGAAGGGAATATCATTTTGTTTGGATAACGCGCGCGGGTGTGCACACACACACACACACACACACACACACACATTGAAGTGAAGCAACATCGAGAGTTGAAAGAAGTGAAAAGATTTGAGGAGAATCTGTGGCTAACCTCTTCTTCATTAATCCATCTTTGTTGTCTGTACATTCGCCAGCAGCCAAGTGTTTGAAGTGGTGGAGTCACAGTCTCTGACTATGGTTAGAAGCAGTGTAAGGCCGCTCTGGTGGCCATAGAGGCTCACAGCTCCAGCATGTGTAAGATAACATCACTGCTAGGCAATAGTGTAAAGTCATTAGTCATCGTGGTTCTTTGTGAAATACTGGGAAAGCATCGCCTGAAGGCAACAACAGACGCCAAAACTCCCAACAGCTTGAGACAGGTTGTTTCTATGGCGATGAAAACACAATCAACAACACAGAGTGAAGACAACAGATGTTATTGGCTTAGGATCTGTTTTCTTTTGGAACATGGGGTCAGGGGTTTTTACTAAACGTGTGTAGAAAACTACGATAAGCAAATACCTCACTGTTTATGGATAAGTGCATATATTAGTGAATCAGGTCGCCAGTGTAAGTAGGGACCCAATTCTCAATTTTTTGTTTTTTTATCATTATTCTACACGTTCGAGTTCTCGAGAGGAAGATGGACTGACTGGCAGTCTTTGGGTATTCAAACATGCCTGGTTCAATTTATAGTCGATTTTTTGTTTATACCTTTTTACTGTTTGGCTTGCTTCATAACATTATTGATTCACGTACTTTTATACTAACACCTATATTCCTAGCCCCCCACAACCCGTTTATTGTTGTAATCTATGCTACTGGATGCTTGAGATTTCCCTCGGGATCGATCTATCTATTTATCCATCTATCTATCTGCCCATGGAAAATTAGCAAGACTCCCTAGTTGAGTCTCCTGTAGTCTTGCAGGGTTCAGAAATCTTCATATGGACTATTTATTTTGTAAACCAGGAACTCTTCTTCCTAATTCTTCTTCATAAGAAGGAACTAGTGTTTTCACTTATTCCACTCTTGACTTCTTTTTTGTTTACTGTTGTGTAGTTTTTATTTACTACTACTTTTTAATGTTGCTTTTTCTGCTTGTGTATGTCTTGTGCTCTTACTTTGTCCATGTCCTGCAATAACGAATGCACTAAGATATGGCACGGGTAAAGGGTTTAACTTATCTTATGTGGATATTCAGGTATTGGCCAGATAGGTGGGTATTTGGGGAATCCCTTGCAATTTACATCTTGGAGGCAAATTCGGCTTGTCTTGAAATCTTGCATATAAGCACATCCTTGGACAATGGGCATTAAAGGTACAGTGTGTGAGATTTGGTAATATCTACTGGTGAAGTTGCATATTCTATCCATCACCTCATCCTTCCCATTTGAACATGCAGGAGAACTTATGGTAACCCTGGTTTGTCATTCAAGCTCAAAAGATGTTTAGTATGTTCAATCTGGGCTTTGGTAAAAACATGGCCGCCCCCATTGTATTATACTTTTCATTGGGGATAATGATGACCTCTAAAACCAGGTTTTGTTGCAGTACAGATGGCTGAAGTCTGAATATGTGGAAGCATGTGCACTGAAGCGCGTGCTTGGCACAGGTGATCATCAGTATTCACAGAAGTGTCAGAGTAATAGTATGTGTCAGCAGTTCTGAAGATTTGCTGAGGGGCCTTTTATTCTGACGGGCGTGATTTACAAGCTCAGGGTTTTGACAGTGCTAATTATACACATACACACACACATACTCACTAAGGTACCTCAGGCAGGTAGGTTTTGTCCCCACTCTCCTCCCCCAAAAAACCACGACTCAGCAAGAAAAATCCTCCTCAGATGCTTCCTCACGAGTCTAGACTCAGCTCTACTGTCAGTCTCATGTCTGCTCTTTAATTTAGTCACTGTTGAAATTAGACTGAGCCAGAACTGTTGAAAAAATGATAAAAAAGAAAGAAATACTATAATTAAATTAATAAATGAAGAAGTGGGATTTATTGTATACTTAGATTTATTTCATATTTATTTATACTGGATAAGCAGTAGAAGATGACATGACAATAAATGAAATTTATTAGCATTGGAAAATAGAATTATAGATAAATCTGATCTGATCTCAATCTTCCTTTGTGTTCAGAGGTGAAGGGAGTTATTAAAACCTTTGAATGGGTCCCAAGTGTCATCAACTCTTGAAGCCTATCAGAATTGAGAACATTTTGTAAAATGAAAAAAATAAAATAAGAAATAAAAAAATCAGTTTACATTCAGTCTGTTGTACACTAACTCCTCTGGCAAGTGTGATCGCTGGTGTTGCAAACTTCACGTTTCTTAAAATAGAGTCGCCAATGAGTAGAGTGTGTCACTGAGTGGCTGGAAATGAATTTGAAACGTGAACCGGCCAGTGGCTAACCTGGGGCTTCGGGATAGAACTACGCCTCCTGTCACAGAGTTACCCAGTCACCCTGGCTTCCCAGCTGCTCGGGCATTGCTGGGGGAGATGAAACTATCTGTACTGTAGCGGTAGCTGCTGCTGTTGCTACTGGGCTCACATTTGCTAGCAGGCAAAGGCTAACGCTGGTTGCTACGGGCCTAGCTTCAACAGTGCAGAGCTGCGCTTCTAGCTGACTGATCCTCGCCTCCATGTCAGAGAACACACTACATTTAATACACATACTATTAACACTAAATTAGGCAGAGGAATAGCTACATCAAGCACAGAACATATATACATAGCTTGTGGTTAAGGCTAGGCTAGTTAGCACCTGAGTCAAAGTGAATGCAGTTAGTGAGCGAGAGGAAAGAACACCTAGCGTTGAATGGTAGATGAGGAACAGGAACGGGAGCGGGAGCCTGGAGCAGGAAGTGGGAGCCTAGAGTAGGAAACGGGAACCCTGGAACAGAAAGCAGAGTGAGCCAGCAGAGTGAGTGAGCAGCTCATGTTGTTGACTGCCTCTATATGTGACACCCTGTTAAACACTCAATAAAAGGAGTGTGGTGCAGAGTCCAAAGGACCTCAGTCTGTTCAGCAGAAAGGGCTCTAACCTCTCACAACATGATACAAAAAGCCTTGTTTTCCCGTTATCTTTATTTGGGGAAAAGAAGAAGCGATTACAATATAAAGTTACATAAAGACAAACAGATTCCCATTGTTTTTCTGACAAACAAACATGGTCTCTCTAGCAAATGTTATAATATTTAAGCAAATCAGTACAAAAAGAAAAAGAGAAGAAAAAAGAGGAAGGACAAAATAAATAAATAAATAAATAAGCAATAGAAAACAGAGGTTAGTCAGAGGGCAGATAGGCAAGGATCTGAAGTTTTTAAGCCTGCATTCACAAAACACAGTTTGTCTCACAGCGCTTCACAGGGTGGGAGACCCTCAGCAAGGGTAAAGAAAAACTACCTGCTATTTTTTGCCCTGCTAAAAATCATTTTAGCAGGGGAAAAAAAATTGGCAGAAACCTCAGGGAGAGTCACAGGTGAGCGATCTACTCCCAGGACGGACAGATGTGCAATGGATGTGACATAGAATGTGCAATAACAGTACACACGTTATGAATGTAAATGTAAATGTTTAAGTCCATCTTGATCTCTGGGTTCATCATGGTTCCTCCGGATGCCCAGGACTCACGCCAGATCAGTTGTGGCTCGAGACTTTGAAATACCAGAAAAAAAAATTACAAAATCATTTCATACTGACAATTCCATTAATTTATTATCACCTAAATGTTTAAAGAAAAATTCATGACCCCATGTATATTTACATGAGGAGGGGGTCCTCTCTATGGGGGCTGCCGTGTTTTTACAGTAGTAAAATTGGACATCCTCAACATTGATTGAGCTTCAATGACAACTGAAGTCTAGCATAGGTTCTCATGCATGCCCAGAAGGGTGAGGGTGAGGTCCATGGATGGAACATGCAACTTCACCTCTAGATGTCACCAAATCTCATACACTGTACTTTTAAACAGTAATGGAAATAATGATACATTTAGATGATTATAAATTCATGAAAATATCAGCATGTAATTGTTTTGTAATGTTTTTAGAAGTGACAAAAATGGCTGAAATCTTGCACACTACACCTTTAACTGTAAGAGTTGAAAAGTCAATGTATTTAAGATGGAAAACGTAAAAGCGGAGGGTAAATACAGTGAACAGTGATGTCCTTAATCTATTTGCTGTCTACTCTGGATGAACCCATTTGCCTGTTGCTCTCTCCCTCTTCACCACATGCTGAACCAGTGGCAGGAGACCCCACTGAGACCCCACTGCTCGCCACTGTGTCATAATTCCACTGTTACAAACCTAGACGATCCGGACGTAGCTGTTCCACAGAGGGAGA
Source organism: Chascanopsetta lugubris (assembly GCA_016785325.1). NCBI lineage: Eukaryota > Metazoa > Chordata > Actinopteri > Pleuronectiformes > Bothidae > Chascanopsetta > Chascanopsetta lugubris. The sequence continues at coordinate 54,027 of JAFBJT010110006.1, read as the reverse complement.
GGGGAAAAAACAGTGTGTCTCGCACAGTCACCATAATAATTACAGCCATCACTGCAACGCCTGAGTGTCCAGCATAGCATGAGTAATGTGAGGTATGAGGGACACAGGATGCCCTGAGGACACCGAACGACTTTGTCTTCTAATTCCAGGATTAAAATGACTTATAAAAAAGGAACAGGCCTGTTATTAGACAGATATTCACTTTTAATGGTAGCTTGTGATTAAAGAATAGGTGAATGCAGAGAGAGAGTAACATCTGCCAATTGCACCCAGACCTAGACCGAGATTACCGTCTCTGGGGGAGGACTTCGAAGGACCTACAATTACGTAATGTCACATAGCCTGAGACCCAAGCTTTTGTTTGGTGAGCAATTTATATTCATACTAGCTATTTGGGATAGGACCTAATAAGTATAAATAAACTTTGTCCTTGTACACAAAGTGCAAAAACTGTCCTCATATGGCGACAGTTGGTTCATCTTTCTATTTAAAGGTGCAGTGACATTCAAGTCATCATAAATTAATGAACATGTCAGTAGGTAATTGTTTTGTGATAAAAAAAACAAAAACCAAAGTGACCGAAATCGTACACACTGCATCTTTAAAAGCATAGGTGCTGAATTAACTATGAGAAGCTTGTCTTTGGACCCACGGAGGGAGGGAGGGAGGGAGTCGGCTCCCGGCAGATGTTTGGGAAATGCCTGACACTCATCTGTGTTGTTTACATTTATTGCAGAGGTGCACGGGACAGCATCGCCCAGGGATCCGCTCACCAAAAGACCCGTCCTGGACGCCTGGCTGTGGCAGGAGACGGCCCGGAAGCAGCATGAGCGCAAAACCAAGATGAAGATGAATCAGCTGGAGGAGCAGCGCATCCAGAAGATGTCTCAGGTAAGAAGTAAAACACATTTTGAAAGATGCATTATGATATAAATCTGAAATCTGTGGTCTGAGAATAAACATTCTATAGCATTTTTAAGAGTGTATAATAACCTGGAGGATAAAACAGCTTTTAGGTGGGTGAAAGTTAAGATTCTGTAGAAATAGAATCACAAAACTATTATAAACTGACATTTTTACCAATGTTCCCGAAATGTATGATGAATGTATTTTTACATTACCCTCAATTGAGGCCCTTTACACCTGATGTAAAGGGCCTCATTTTAGTGCAGGCATGTCAAACATACGGCCCGCGGGCCGTAACCGGCCCGCCGGGTGATTTCATCCGGCCCGGGCGCATGTCACGGAAAACGAGTCTTTACCGAACGGTGGATATTTGTATGTATTGAGCGTCTTTTACTTTGAAGGGCAGCCAAGCAGTATCAAACTACGTAATTTCCTGTTTACCGTAAGTACCCCATCCCGCGCGCAGCGCAGATCTTTGAGTAGTGTTATGCCGC